>CM046881.1:37156164-37421164 GCA_025667525.1 Glebionis coronaria
TCCAAACGATTTTGTACTGATGTTGTAGCTACTGCTTATTACACTCAAAATAGGTCCATTATGATGAAAATATATCACAAAACTTCTTATTAAATCTTCATGGGAGACTACCTAATATCAACTTCCTTCATGTAGTTGATGTCATGTATTCATACATAATCATAAGGATCATCGTAGGAAGTTTGATGAGAAAGCTAGTGATGGTTACTTTCTTGGATACTCACTTTTTTAAGGCCTACAAAGTCTTCAACACCAGAAACAAATGCATTGAAGAAACCTATAACATGACATTCAATGAAACCACTGAAGCCATCACGTTTTGAAATCCATAGTGAATGAACTTCATGTTCATGAATCTTCAAGATATCCAACGAATGAATATCTACACACTTTTGAGCCCTCTCAAAAGTTTCAAATTAACTCTTCATTAGTCCCTCACATTGATTCATATGTATATCTGACAACTCTTTCATTTAAAGAAATGCTTTAGCTGATCAACATTATCACACTAATCAAAATAGTGATGATCATACTAAACACACAGTGGATCAAAATGATCAATCTACTTACACTGATGAAATCTTCAATGATGATCAACCTGAGCGAGATACCCATAAAACACCAGTTCCTTCAAGAGAAATTGTTCCCTTGAACAATGATACATTTTCAAATGTCAAATACTAAAATAACAATGATACACGAGTTATAGAAGGATTCTAAGTATTATTGGAGCAAGGTTTAGCTTTGAAGAGGTTGATTTAGGTATTATGGAAGTGGTTTAGCAAGGTTTTTATTGGGTTGATTATAATTGTTTCTTAAATTTGAGGAACGAGTGTAGTTGGTTTAATTTTGTTGATTATTGGAGATTTCATTGAGGTTTTCTTTATATCTCTCTTTTCATTATATGTTCATATATATATTTTGCATGTATCCTTGCATGTGATTTCACAAATAAAATGAATAGTTATGGTTTTTATTTGATAAGTTGAATTATTGTTTTTTTTTGTAACCGTGATTTCTGACTCATTGGCCGACTAATCTACGGGGTTTGAGCCCACCGCCACACAGACTCAAACCATGTAAAACCCTTCCTTTTCAATAGGTTGGCGTGGACACTTCAAGTTTGTTTGCACCTAGCAGGAATTGAACTTGAGACCTCACACACTTTGGATGAATTATCGTTGCAATAAAAGTATTTTTGACTATCTTTATAAATGATGATATATAAATTATGAATATTGAATCTTTACACGGAGATGCAGTGGGATATAGATACGGGTATTGTGGTTGAAAGTGGTGATTATGAATAGAGTTGAGAAATGAGGAATTTGTGACGTTGAATATGGTTATTTTGTTGGTTTTTGGTTAAAAATAGCTTTATGTCCAAATTTATTTCATGAGTAAAAGGTCTTATAAAATGGTTTTGATATTAGTTTTAATCAATATTATGAAAGTACATGCTCTTGTTGTCATTTCTATGTATTACACTTAAAAATTGGACTTAAAATAAGTGATATATGTTCATTTGAATGTTTGAATCGAAAAATATATTTTTCCAAAAGTTGTTAACAATTTGCTTGCTGTCCGAAAATTTAGTATGAGTTTTTGAGTCGTAAATGATGATTTGAGACAATAAAGCTTTAAGTTTTGAATAAAATATGATGTCTAGATACCCGGGGAAAGTTAGAAGTATTCGTACGAACTTAAAACGAGAAAGTTATGACGTTTTACATATAAATGATAATAATGGTAAAATTTACTACAAGTATGTTGTCTAGAAAATTAAATAGGGCAAATGAGCCTTTTTGGGTCAAACTATGGTATTTTGAGTGTTGAAATGGTCTAATATGACATGTAGATATAAAAGTTTGGTTATAAAAACGTAAAAGAAAGTTATCGAGTCTTGGCATATATAAAATGTAAAAGGTAAACTTTATTGAGTTAAGTATTGAAAATTGACTTTATTACTTGGTTGAATTGGATTTGAGGAGTTATAAGGAGGAGAAAGACTTGTTTAAAAGTATTTGATTATGAACATTTGGGTAATATACAATGGACGCCAAAAGGGTGTCAAATGTCGAGAGACCACCGAAATCATTTTAGAACAAAAGAAATATTTTTTAAGTATTGGATCAACTAAAATATATTAAATATTATTTTAAGTCACGTTTTAATAATTAATTAGAACGCATTGCAAGGGGGTGTTATACTTGTTGCGATCGAATGTGATTTATTTGTTTGCGCCTAAACTAGTATGCTATCACTAGGTTGCTTCTATGCGATTCTTGACGTTTGATTGATCGTTGTTGTGTTGCTATTGCTTTGAGGTGAGTAATAGCCCATATGTCTTTGTATGTTTAATTGTTTAGGGTGAGATAATTCTTTGTCGCTTGACTATTGGATGCAAAATATGTTTTGTTGTTGTTTTGCTAAAATTATGTTTTATATGCCTAAGTAGCGATAACCCATTAGTTCCTTTATCACGAACCATTAATTACTTCCGGATGACCGGTAAAGTAAGCACTTATGTTATGGGTAGATCTATTGGAGTTTGACAACTCTCATCCGGGTGTTCAAATACATCGCCACTGTCAAACGGACGTATACCATTTGCTTATTGCTAGGTGATCTCGTGTTAGACACCTATGTGAGACATGCCTATATTTCATGTGTGCTTCATTAGTGCGTTTATCATTAGCTTCGGTATCATGGGCTTAGTGCTATCATAACTGCGTATGCTATTTTTTCATATGCGTGACATTATATCTCCTATAATGGTCGCATATGCTTTAAACATGTTGTTTGCGGTCCATCAAATGCTACGTTTTTACTTAAACCTATGACTCACCAACATATATATTGACACTTTTAAGCATTTATTTTAGGTAATTAATTTGCTTGCTAGTTTCTTGCCATGGAGTCTCATGCACGTCTGATAGGTGTGAAAAAACCCATCATTTTACCACTTAATTATAATAAAAACAAGACCAAAAGCGTGTATTTGATGTCGTACAAGTCGGAATTATGCGTGGTTTGTGTTTTTGTTGTGTTTTAGGACCAAAATATGAAAAGGGAAGAAAAAACGGGCTTTCACGGCTTTTATCGAAGAAAAAGACAAAAGACGAAGTCAAAAGATCAAGAGTGCAAAAAGAACGGAAGTCAAAGGCCTATTTTGAAGATTTATCGAAGAAAACGTCTAAAGACGGAAGTTTAACGAAGTCGAAGAACCAAGTCTAATAAAGAAGAAAATTATAAGACAAGTTCATTTTATCATTCGACTAATCCCGAGACAACGTCGAGAAAGACGAAGAAATTAAAAGACGAAAAGACAAAGAAAGAAAGAGAGAAGCATAAACATTTCCACTCCTCCTATAAATACTCTCCTAATATGTCATTAGGAGGGTGGTTAGTTAGTTTTGAGTAATTAGTTTTATTTTTCTTGTTTTAGGAGTAGATTAAAAATACTTTCTCTCTCTAGCTTTTCTTTAATGTTTTACGCTTTTACATTAATCTTGTATTGAATCTCTTAATCTTAATTTTAATTCAAGCTTTTTCATTAATCATTCTCATTCTATCTTTCTTAATTTTAATTTTGTTTGATTTAGATAACTATTTAGTTAATCTAATCATGTTCTTGATTTGATTGATGTGTTTGTTTGATTGTGCTTATTGATTTTGATGTGTTTGATCTTTTAGCTTATTGTGTTTAGTGCTTATTGTTTGATTTTCTTATTTTAAATTAAGTGTCTTTAATAGTTTATCTTTATAAAAATTTGATTTTAAATATTTAGATTATTTAGTGTTTTTAAAGTTTTTAATCTGTGGCTTATTTAGTTATTCTTAAAATTTGTTTAGATTAAGTTTTGATTAAGTGCTTATTTGGTTTTTGCTTATTCCCTGTTTTTAGAATACTCGGTTACTCTTTATCTGATTTAAATACATCTTCGGAAAAGGGTTTTAATAACCCGAAGATAGCACCTTTATCCGAAAATCATTTTCTTTCCATTTTATCCGAATTAGATCAATTATTCCGAAAATCTGTTCATCCGAAGATTTAGTTATTCCGAAATGCTATTTATCCGAATTAGACCAATTATTCTGAAATCAGTTTTATCCGAAGATTCAGCTTATTCCGAAAATCAGCATTTATCCGAAGATCCAATTTTATCCGAATTTAAGTATTTATCCGAATATAGGCTTTTATCCGAAAATACCTCTTTTTCCTGAAAATCCCATTTTTTCCGAAAAAAATGTGTTATTCCGAAATCCATTGTTTTTATCCGAATATATTAGTTTTTCCGAAAATAGGTTTTATTCCGAAAAAGTCTGTTTTCTTTTTAACTGTTTTATTTTAGTTCAATTTCAATTTTATTTTTATGCAAGTTTTAAATTTTCTTAATTTCCTTTATATTGTCAGTTAGTTTAAATCTTTTGTCATTTACTATTTATAGTCTTAATTTTTAGTTTTATATTTTCAAACTTTCATTTTTATTTTATTTTTTTTAGTTACTCAACGACATTTTCTTTTCACACCAAGAACGACTGAGTCACACTTTCAACTGTAGTCAATTCGAATCGAGTCGAGACGATTTTCTACTTTAATAAAATAAAGTTATTAAAATAGCGCCGCTGCCGGCTCTTTTCGTGAAGATTAACGGTTTTTTGTGAGAGACGCGTTGGATTTTGGGATCCGTTCACTTTTGAACGTTATTTTTCTTGCAAAATTTTCAAAATTTTTCAAAAATCCATAAAAATTAAAAATTTCACAAAATCCAAAAACATTAAAAGTCATAAAAAGCATTTCTTTTTCAAAAAGTTTTGCACCAAAAATATTTTCTTTTCACGTTAACTTTATTTCCTCCATTTCCTTGCTTTTCTTTCTTTTGTAGGTGTATGCGTACTCGTTCACGCAAAAGGAAGTTCATTCAAGCTGCTGCCATCGAGACTCCTCCTATTGTTAACACAATGGATAACCGTCCAATGATCGAGCTCTTGCAGTCACATGTTGAAGGCAATGAAGACGCGATTGTGGTTCTGGCTATTGATGCAAATAACTTCGAGCTCAAGACCGGTTTCATTCAAATGGTTTCTGCTACACCGTTCTTAGGCCACACTCATGATGATCCACACGATCACATAAAAGGTTTGTCCACTTAACCAATACCGTGAAATACAATGGGATCTCACAAGAGGCAATTTGTTTGCTCCTCTTTCCTTTCTCCCTCGAGGGTCAAGCCCGGACTTGGCTTGATAAGGAACCACCCCAAAGTATTACAACATGGGCGGACCTAGAGACCAAGTTTATCAATAACTTTTTCCCACCCTCACGTACTACCGCTTTGCGGAATGACATCATTAATTTTGAACAAAAGTACGGTGAGACGTTTAGTGAATCTTGGGATCGTTTTAAGGAACTTTTAAGAAAGTGTCCACAACACAGTTTTATAAAGGTACATCAAATTAATACTTTTTATAATGGATTAAGTTTGAATGACCAAGATTTACTAAATAGTGCTTCGGGGGGTAATATTCTTGTTAAATCAATGAATGAGGCTTGGGCTATCATAGAGAACAAGGCCAAAGTCCAAACCAAGAGTGTTAGGGCTACTATGGCTAGTGCCAGTGAGAGTGAGTTGACCAATCATCTTAAGGAACTTACTTCAGATGTGAAACAACTTGTTTTAAGAGATAACCTTCCTCATCAACATGCCCATGCTCTAACTATTACTTGTGAAACTTGTGGTGGACCACACTCTTATGCTAATTGTGATAAAGCTCATGATCAATCTCACGGGGAAGTGTATGCTTACAACAACACGGAGAGAGTTCATTTCAAGCCTAATGTCGATGTTAATAACTTGTCTTACAACTCGACAAACTACTTGGCTCCACTCGGTCTTCAACAAAGACCACACCCACCCACCCATAACAATCAAGGGCCACCAAGAGCAAATGTTCAACAAAATGCTAATGTGAGGGGCTACAATGCAAACCAAGGCAATTATCAAATGCAAAATCAAGGCTTTCAAAACCAAGGTTTCAATCCTCAAGGTTTTTAACCATATCACCAATACCCAAACCAAGGTTTTCAACAACAAGGGTTCAATTTACCTCATCCGCAAGTGGACTTGATTCTACAAAAATTAACCGATCGTGAGAAAACCATGAAGGAAGTCCGCAGATAGGAAATTCGTTCAAATGTTTCAAACCCTTCGTCGCCAAGGTGCTCTTCATTCTACAACTGAAACAAACCCTAGAGCTAATGTGAGTGCTATTACTACATGCAGTGGAGCAACTCTAGTAGGACCATCTATCCCTCCCCAAGTTACTCCATCTACACCTCCTCCACCCCTATTTACCCCTCCTACTTCCACGCCTAGTACTAGTTCTACATTACCGTCTCCACCTCTTACGAAAGAAGTACCCAAGAAAAACCCTTCACCATCCCAACCTTCACTTTATACACCTACACCACCTAAACCCAATATTCCTTATCCTTCAAGATTAGACAAGTGAAAAATTCTTACTAAAGAGGATGCTCAAGTTACTTCCTATTTTAAGATGATCTCCCAAATGAATTTCAACATTAGCCTTGTTGAAGCACTTGTCCAAATGCCGAAATTTGTCAAAGCATTCAAGGAATTGCTTAGTAAGAAGGAGAAGATGGCTGAGTTTGTTAATACTAGATTGAATGAGAACTGTTCTGCAGTCCTTCTTAAAGAACTTCCATAAAAACTTGGAGATCCCGGTCGTTTTGTGCTACCTTGTATATTTAACAAAGTCGAAGAATTTACTGCCTTAGCCGATCTCGGGGAAGGTATAAATTTGATGCCATTAAGTGTTTGGAAGAAGTTATCATTACCCGCCCTTACACCAAAAAGGATGACTCTTGAGCTAGCAAATCGAACTCTCGCTTACCCCGTTGGTATTGCCGAAGATGTTTTCATTAAAGTTGGTACATTCACTTTTCCGGTCGATTTTGTTGTTGTTGATTATGAAATGGACCCTCGTATTTCGTTAATACTTGAACGGCCATTCTTGAGAACCGGAAAAGCATTAGTAGATGTTGCCGAAGGTGAAATAATTTTAAGGGTCGGGAATGATCAACAAGTTTTTAAGATGGGGAAAATTACAAGTAAATCAAATGGAAAAGAATCAGCAAAAATGATTAATGTGCTTCAAGACGAGCTTGATACAACTCCTTTGGAAAGTACAAATCTTGATGATTTTGTGATACACAACAATCCTCTTTTCGAGTCTTGATATGATAATCCACTTTTCCAAGACCATGTGGATGATTCTAATGATTCTCTCTCCAATTTGGATGCCCCACCAATTTATGATTCTCCACCAATTTATGATGAATATGATGATGATTCTAATTTTGATTTGGATGATTATGATGATTTTTCTTCTGAGTATAAAGACATGCCAACTTATGATGACTTTGATGATGTTGACACTCTTTTGAGTGATTTTTCAAGTGTTATGTCTTCTACTGATGATTGTGCTCCTATTTTTGATGACGATCCTCCGCCAAAAATGTTTGATCCTACTTTGGATGATTACTCATTTGAGGAAGATTTCGCCACCTTTCTCAATACCTACTTTCCTAATGAGCATGATTCTCCTCCTTTGGACTTTGATTATGGTCTCTACCCTCCTTCGGATGTCAAGAAGCCCATTTCAAAGGAGAAGAAACCAGACGACATGAATATCCGTAGTACCTATGTCTTAACACCTCTCTTTCTACCTTCTTTGGATGAGATTGTGCGGTTTATGGTTGAATCTTCAAGGTCTACTGAGTCTAAGTCTTATTTTTCCCTAAAGGAAAAGGTGTTCGATCCGGGTATCGCAATTTTTAAGCCATCTCAGTATCCATCTGATGAAATAAAAGGAAAGACTTTTGGAAACAATGAAGATATGCTTTCACTTCATCATACTTTCTACCACCGTGCTCAACAACTGCTTAAGGGAACCTCACCTACTCTTCTTTGGCTTGTCTTGTTCACCTTCAACTTGTGCTATTTGATGGATAAAACTATGTAGTTGACCCCGGTGGATGTTCTTCAAGGTTCTTACAATAAGTACTAAAGGCCGTGTCAGACTCACGACTCGGTGAACAAAAACAAGCGCTTATCGGGAGGCAACCCGATTATCTATCCTTTTTTATCCGTTTTTATAATAAGTGTAGGGGAGACCCTTTTTCTTTCTTATGATGTGCAGGGATTGGTGCTTTCAAAGATCAACTCTTGATGACTTTTGACGATCCGTAATTTCGTGTTCCCGTCTTCCCGATTTTATCCTAAACTCTTTCGATTCACTATTTTATATTCTTTAATATTAAAATAGGAATCACTTTAGTTGTCTCTTCCTTAGCAAGATTTAAACAAAGTGCACAATGTCCTAAGTGTAGGGGAGTTTACTCCCACATGCTTCAACATTGAGTACAATGTTTATCTTAAGTGTAGGGGGACTTCTATCGAAGTTAAGTGGGCTTTTCCATTAATTTGTCCTCATTTTTACCGGAATTTTGTTTTTTCGACATTTTTCGAAATTTTTGATCTATTTTGGTCTAGTTGTATTTTCCTTTGTCGTTGTTATTTTCTTTCTTTTTAATCAAATGGTTTTAATAAGTTTAGATGTCTTTGACATATTAGGCCCGTCATGAATCTTTTGACTCAACCCGAGTTTACTTATTTGAGTTCACTCTAGCTAGTATCCTTAACATGGTTAAATCAAGTTTTGCTAGACTTTTATATAGGGAACTTTAAAACGCGAAAGTCTTAACTCTTACGGGTTAAGAACAAGAACTTTTCACAAGTTCCTATAATTGATCCTAGAAATTCGTTTATCAAGGGAACTTTAAAATGAAAAGTCTAAACTTGAAAAAAAAAAGTCTAAGAAGTTGCAAGATCCTATTGATGACTTGAAAATCCAAAATTTTGATTTAATAGGATAAGCATCCACGAGTCTCATTCCTTGAGATTTTAAATTGTGGTGAACGAGAGATGATAGAGTTGATTATAAGTTGGATATTCATTCATGAATTTATTTGAGTTAATTATGAGCTTTTTCTCCCATCGCTTGTTAAATAAATAATTACAATAAGTAAGGTTGTACGATTTGAAAAGTTACTTAGCTTCTAGCCCAAGATCGTTTAAAAGTTGCTCGGGATTATTTAGAGTTAATAGCCAAGGCATAACTTATTGAAGCGGGATGCGAAGATTGGCGAGTCCGAAATGGCCCTAACAAGGCATGAGGGCTACATTTTGTTGCTAAAAATCTAAAGTGATATGAAGAATCATTTATCAAAATCAATTTGAAGGATCAAGACACACGACGAAAAGCAAATACTCCCCTAAAGATCATGGAGAAGTCTAGCCAAAAAGACCCTAGCAAGGTATGAGGATAAATATATCCAAGTCCTAAAAGGAGGCGGATCATTGTATATCAAAATCGCAAATAAAGATTGGAGAAAAAATGAAGAAGTCGTGGTCCAAGTTTGAAGAATCTCTCAAAAACTTCAAGTGAATAAATTCCTATTATGAAGAGATGACCATTATTTCAAGATCATCTCTCAAGATTCGAAGTATGAAGTCAATGCCAAATATCTATCCGAGAAAGGGCTCAAATCGTGAAACGAGTTATGCCAAGATATGAACTTTATGAGGTTTCGAGAAGCAGTTTTAAAAGATTTTGTCCTTTAGCTAACTATTGATTAAATCGTCCTACTTTATTTTAAGCCTAAATAAACTATCGAAATAAGTCAACAATGCATCCTCGTGATCATTCAAGACATCAATAAAATATAAGAGATACACCTAGGAATAAGGGAGTCTAAGTGAATAATTGAGCCACATGAGTTTGTGTTAGCTTGCTAACTTATAATAACAATAATCTCGTTTTTAAGCTTGGTTTGGGGAACGTGAAACTTGAGGGTGATAAACATTCATGACATCCAAAACCCTAATGTAAGTCTTCGATCTCTTTAACTTGTTCTCCTCTCTAACATTTTGTAATTTTCTATCTTTTTGGTTTCAAGCCAAGGTGGGTTAATTATGATGGAAAATGTAAATTTTGCTTTGTAATTAATGCATTGCATGAGGGCATTGCAATGGTCAAGTGTAGGGGATTTGATAGGTGTGAAAACACCCATCCTTTTACCACTTAGTTATAATAAAAACAAGACCAAAACGTGTATTTGATGCCGTAAAAGTCAAAATTATGCGTGGTTTGTGTTATTGTTGTGTTTTAGGACCCAAATATGAAAAGGGAAGAAAACACGGGCTTTCACGGGCTTTTATCGAAGAAAAAGACAAAAGACAAAGTCAAAAGATCAAGAGTGCAAAAAGAACGGAAGTCAAAGGCCTATTCTGAAGATTTATCGAAGAAAAAGTCTAAAGACGGAAGTTTAACGAAGTCGAAGAACCAAGTCTAATAAAGAAGAAAATTATAAGACAAGTTCATTTTATCATTCGACAAATCCCGAGACAACGTCGAGAAAGACGAAGAAATTAAAAGACGAAAAGACAAAGAAAGAAATAGAGAAGCATAAACATTTCCACTCCTCCTATAGATACCCTCCTAATATGTCATTAGGAGGGTGGTTAGTTAGTTTTGAGTAATTAGTTTTATTTTTCTTGTTTTAGGAGTAGATTAAAATTACTTTCTCTCTCTAGCTTTTCTTTAATGTTTTAAGCTTTTACATTAATCTTGTATTGAATCTCTTAGTCTTAATTTTAATTCAAGCTTTTTCATTAATCATTCTCATTCTACCTTTCTTATTTTTAATTTTGTTAGATTTAGATAATCATGTAGTTAATCTAATCATGTTCTTGATTTGATTGATGTGTTTGTTTGATTGTGCTTATTGATTTTGATGTGTTTGATCTTTTAGCTTATTGTGTCTAGTGCTTATTGTTTGATTTTCTTATTTTAAGTTAAGTGTCTTTAATAGTTTATCTTTATAAAAAGTTGATTTTAAATATTTAGATTATTTAGTGTTTTTAAAGTTTTTAATTTGTGGCTTATTTAGTTTTTCTTAAAATTTGTTTAGATTAAGTTTTGATTAAGTGCTTATTTGGTTTTTGCTTATTTTTTGCTTATTCCCTGTTTTAGAATACTCTGTTACTGTTTATCTGATTTAAGTACATCTTCGGAAAAGGGTTTTAAAAACCCGAAGATAGGACCTTTATCCGAAAATCATTTTCTTTCCATTTTATCCGAATTAGACCAGTTATTCCGAAAATCTGTTTATCTGAAGATTTAGTTATTCCGAAATGCCATTTATCCGAATTAGACCAGTTATTCCGAAAATCAGTTTTATCCGAAGATTCAGCTTATTCCGAAAATCAGCATTTATCCGAAGATCCAATTTTATCCGAATTTAAGTATTTATCCGAATATTGGCTTTTATCCGAAAATGCCTCTTTTTCCCGAAAATCCCTTTTTTTTCCGAGAAAATGTATTATTCCGAAATCTATTGTTTTATCCGAATATATTAGTTTTTCCGAAAATAGGTTTTATTCCGAAAAAGTCTGTTTTCTTTTTAACTGTTTTATTTTAGTTCAATTTCAATTTTATTTTTATGCAAGTTTTGAATTTGCTTATTTTCCTTTATATTGTTAGTTAGTTTAAATCTTTTGTCATTTACTTTTCATAGTCTTAATTTTTAGTTTTATATTTTCAAACTTTCATTTTTATTTTATTTTATTTAGTTACTCAACGATATTTTCTTTTCACACCAAAAACGACTGAGTCACACTTTCAACTGTAGTCAATTCGAATCGAGTCGAGATGATTTTCTACTTTAATAAAATAAAGTTATTAACGTCATAATGGAGATTTAGAAGACTATCTTTATGCTTTCAAACTATTACGTATCTCGTTGTGAAATAAAACTATGATTTTTCGCTTCTGTTGTTTAATAAACTCTTTAATGTTGAACCTTATATTTTGAATTTAATTTAACAAATTAATTTATTTTAAAACGTCTCATTTATATTCTTTTTTTACCTTATACTTTAATATTACGACGTAACAGCCCTTAAACTTGTATACTTCCATTGGGACCTTTTGAAAGTGTTACACTTGTAGACTACAAGACTAAGATGGTGGAAGGACAAGGCACAAAAAGAGCAAGAGATGAGCTTCCTGAAAAAGTGTTAAAAAAAGGGCTATTTCAAAATGAGGACCAAAACCAATAGTGCACCTAAAAAATAACCCAAGGGAGTATCAATTAGCCAATTAGCCTATTCGACCTTATTCGACCTATTCGACCGTTGACACATGGCAATTGGGCTAATGATTGGGTTGTACAAGTGGGACCTCCACAAGTACATACAAGTATGATTCTTGTAAGTGTACTTGTTATTCTACTTCCAGTCACCTTCATTATTCGACCCGTACTTTTTGAATAAAATAATATTTTTTAATAAATTAATCTTCAATTATTATATTATTGGACTTTGACTTAAAGATTATTCGACCTGTACTTTTAATTAATAAAAAATATAAAATCCTTTTCCCAAATAGATTTTTTTATTCGGCTTGTATAATTAACTTATTCAACTTGTACTTTTTAAAATAATAATAATAAAAAAACTTATCCATAAACCCAAATCCACTTACCTCATTCCTAATTACTAACCACACGTATTTTTCCAATTAGCGTTTTTATTTAATTGGGTGATATACTAGATAAAAGTGTGACTAGAGTTATTTATCTTGATTCGGATATTATACTTGTGGATAATATTCAGAAGCTTTGGTCTGTTTCTTTATCTGAGTCGACTACGATTGGGGCTCCGGTGTACTGTCACGCGAATAGATAGGTTTTGGCAGGAAAGATTGGTAAGCTTATCTTCTTTCTCTTTCTAAAATCTTACATCCAAAACGCATGACTAAGCTTTCGATTTAACCAAACCAACCAAAGTGAGTGTTAGGTTCAACTTCATTGGTAACAAGCAAGAGGATAATGATTTCCACAGTTTTTGCAGTTAATGTTTTCTCCAAATTAAAAGGTAACAACCACTTCTTCCTTATTCACTTTGGTTTGAGATTTGGTTCCCACAATAGAGGTCTAGCTTCCCTCATTCACTCTCATTCTTGTTCAAATGCTGATAATGACCATCCTCAATCTATTTATCAAAATGTTAACAATTTGGATGATGCCTTGAACCTGTTTGACCAAATGACTCAAAGACAACCTCTGCCTTCGATTATTAAGTTTACCCAGTTGTTGCAAGCCGTTACCAAAATGAAACATTATTCTCATTCACTTCATCTTTTCCAACAAATGTCTTCTCTTCGTATTCCTGTTAATGAGTATGCTATCAGTATTGTCATTAAGTGTTGTTGTCAGTTGTCTCGCACTAAAGACGGCTTTTCAGCATTAGCCTTTTGTTTCAGGCGAGCTATTGTATCAGATGTGTTCATGAATAGTGCACTCTTAGACGGACTCGTTATAGAAGATAGGATCCTTGAGGATGAGATATTTTTTAAGAAACTGATCAAAGAGAAACTGTGTGAGCCTGATGTGGTTATGTATAACACAATGATCAAAGGGCTTTGCAAAGTCAGTAATAATATTATTGCAATTGCTTTGCTTAATGGGAGTTTTGGTGAGGCGTTTTCTCATAACGGGAGTTTTGGTGAGGCGTTGGATTTGTTTGTGGAGTTGCATCGGGTTGGATTGAGGCCTAATGAGGTGAGCTTGACGGGGGTTCTTTTTGTGTCTGCGCAAAGTGGATCTTTTGAGTTTGGTAAAAGTGGGCATTGTTATGTTGAGAAATGCGGGTTTGTTTGGATACGTTCTGTGAACAATGCGTTGTTGGATATGTACGCTAAGTGTGGGAACATTAATATGGCTCGGTTAGTTTTTGAAAGAATGCACGGGTTCAAGAGTATAGTTTCTTGGACAACCACGGTGGCGGGATTGGGAATGCAAGGGTATGGTGACGAGGCTCTAAAACTATTCCATCAGATGGAGGATTCTGGGATTAAACCTGATGGGATTACATTTATTTCCATTCTTTACGCTTGTAGTCATGCGGGTTTGATCGAAGATGGATGTAGGTACTTCTCCATGATGAAGAATGACTACAGTATAGAGCCGACAAAAGGCGTACAAATTCATAACTCAAATGCCAATAAAACCAAACGCTGTTATTTGGCGAACACTATTAGGTGCTTGTAGCATTCATGGTAATGTCGATTTGGCTGAGGAAGTTCAGTTAAGACTTCCAGAACTCGATTCTAGTGATTCTGGTGACCATGTTTTGTTATCAAACATATATGCAGTTGCCGGGACATGGAAGGATGTTGCGACCGTAAGAAATTCAATGAATAGTCAAGGACTATGAAACCCCTGGTTGGAGTATGATTGAAGTTGATAAAATCATGTATAGTTTTGTTGCTGGTGAAAATGATAACGGGGTCACAGAAGGGGCATATACAAAGCTTAAAGAGATTATGTCGAGATTTAGAGTTGAAGGAGGGTATGCACCTGAGACAATTGGCAGTATTTTACAAGATATTGAAGATTAAGAGAAAGAGGACTCGTTAGTTACGCATAGTGAGAAACTTGCTCTAGCATTTGGGATGTCGAGATTACGTGATGGAAGTGTGATAAGAATTGTCAAGAACTTGCGGGTGTGTAAAGACTGTCATACATTCATGAAACTTGTTTCTAATGTATTTGGAATAGAGATTGTGTTGAGAGATAGAAGCCGGTTTCATTCTTTTAGAGACGGTTCGTGTTCTTGTAGAGATTACTGGTAAAACAATATAGGAATGTAAACTATAACTCCTTTAAGTAATAATTTACTAGCACAAAATCAAGTTACAAAATTCAATTTATAAGTTGATAAAATAGTTTTGACTTTGACAGTTTTTGTTGATATATCCCAGCAAAACATTGAGTTTGAGACACATGTATTGTTACTGCCTGTTCTTTAAGTTGCAGGTACAGTTACATAACCATCATCATCCTCGTAATTAGAGTTAACGCTCTCTGCTTGTTCATTTACGTGATTAGTACACAAAAACTTCATTTCTGTTGGGCTCTCGTAGTTTACAAAGAGTAAACACATGCTTACATAAGTGGAGGCTTACATAAGTGGTGGGAAGCCAAGCAAACTCTGAGAACCAGTAATTTACTTATAGGCTAAATTGAAAGTTCAGTTAAAGCTATAAACCAAATCGGGTTTAAAAATTGTTTTGCTAGGATATAAAATAATACTAAAAGTCCCATATACAAATGGGTTTAAAAATTGTTTTTTATTTTTTTAATAAATAGTATAAGTCGAATAATAAAATAATACAAGTCGATTAAAAAAAGATCTATTTGAGAAAATATTTTTAATTTTTTATTAATAAAAAGTACGGGTCGAATAATGTAAAAGTACAAGTCGAAGAACTAGAGGATCTATTTGGGAAAAAGATTTTTATTTTTTTATTAATAAAAAGTACGGGTCGAATAAGATATAGGTCAAAGTCGAAGAACAAAACTATTTGGTATTATTTTATAAAAAATAATTTTTATTATAAAAAGTACGGGTCGAATAATCGATTTGAATTACGGTCGAATAGCAATTACACTTACAAATTTTGTACTTGCATGTACTTGTGGGGACCTACATGTACTACCACAATCATTAACTCCCATACCATGTGTCACCTCTAAGTGAAAGTCGAATAGGTCGAATAAGTCGAATAGATCGTATAAGTAATTGGCTAATTTTGTTTTGAGAAGTCTTGTTTTTTAGTATCATGTCCCTTTTAGTCTTGATTTTAAAATAGCCCTAAAAAAAAGCAAAAGTTGAATCAAGAAAGAGAAGTGGAGCAGATGATAGAAATTGTGCATGATGCAAATGACATCACCATAGACACTTTTTCTTTATCCACAAAATTTACAAAAATTGTTGACTACTCCGTAAAAAAGTAACAAAGAAAAAAATAAATTTATTTTAGATCATCAAGGTATATGGATCTCACCAAAAGATTTAAAAATAACCAAAAGATTCAAAAACTAACTTGTGAATAGTATTTTCAAAGTAACAAAAAATTACTCACTTTTTAGTTTTTTGAAACTTAAATGAAAATTTACATTATGACAAAAAAAATTTGTAGGTGTAAATATATACTCTTTCCGTCTCATGTTAAATTTTACGGTATTAATTTTGCAACTTTAACTTTAAATATTTTTATTTTTTATTATGTGATACTTGATGCAAAAAATATAAATTAACTATGTTTCAAATGTATATTCATTTATATAATTTTTATCAAGTATCATATGATAAAAAACAAATATATTAAAGGATAAATTTATAAAATTAAGATTAAAAAAATTAACACTAAACTATTAATATATGATAAAGAGAGTATTACTTTTGTTGGTTTCACAAAAAAAAGGTGCCTTATAATGTGACCTATGTGACCTAAACCTTTCACAAAATTCCCAACTAATAGTAAAATTCTATTCTAAACTATTAAAAAAGTCTACACTTGTTGTGAACGCCATAATTTGTACTGTACTAGTTAGACGGTAATAAGTGTCGTTTTTGTATTTGTTTTCTTCTTTACTCATTATTCAATTGTTAAAATATTAAAAAAAAAACTAATATAAAAACACAATTTTATTTCATTTAGATAGTGTTTATTCAAAAAATTTAAATTTTTATTATTTTTCGTTTATAACGTATAAACTTTTTTTTAACATTATCAATTGCTATAAAATGTTATGCACGATTACTCGTATCATTATATGTCGATTATGTTACAATAATTAGATTTATTTTTAGTTGAATAAGAGAGTACGAAAAACAATATATAGTCAAATACAAAAAGAGTAAAAGTTTGTTCGTTTTATTTTTGTATTAATTCATGTAAATTTATAATCGCTGTCTAAATATATGTTATTTCTTTGTAGATGATTAAGGATTGTTTATTAAATTTTTTCATTAAGTCATATTTAGTTAATAGATAATTTAATACAGACAACTTTAGTTTTATTACTTAATATTTTAAGTCTTATTTCTCCATTAAATTATAAATAAACATCTTTTATATGACTTGATAAAATTAGTTTTTTTATATTAAGGTTACGTTTGACGCGTGAGTTTATCAGAGCTTATCGTAGCTTGAGCTTATTGTTTTTAAAAAATAAGCTATTATTAAAATAAGTCTCGTTTGGTTAACAGAGCTTGAGGAGCTTGTTAAAAAAATAAGCTCTTAAATGATATGCTAGTTAAAGTAACATGTGAAATAAGCTCAAGGCACATGTTCGAACATCTAGCTCCAACAACCCGCTACAACTTCTAAGAATGCCAAACACACTATCTAAGGGATATATACCGCAAATAGTTTAAGTTAAATGCTTAACATCGTGTGTTTAGGGTGTGTTTGGTATGCTTTTATGAATCACAATCGGTATGGATTTCGGAATCATATGGTATGACTATGGGAATAAAATTAGAAAGGAGGCACAATAGCCTCCTATGGAAAAGGTTAAAAATCAAGATATGATTCCGATTCTTGATAACCATATTAGTGTACCAAACATTAACTATCATTCAAACTATCATTCCCTCATTCCCATAGAGCATACCAAACGCACCCTACTACTTTAGGAACATGCTTTGGTGAAACTAGTATGTACAGTAATGTTTAACGTATAATTGTCATTGTTTTAGGAGAAGTTATTTTGGATACTTTGTTTTCTTTAGATATAAGGGAATCAATTATCATCTTTTATCACAAAAATCAAGGACGATGATTAAATTTTAAATTTATTCGTTAAAAAAGCGGAGGGACAATTTTGTCTTTTTACATCTTATCCACCTCACCTTCAAAATACATCAACCCCGTTTTTCTCTTTTCTCTTTTCAGATCTTAACAAATTAAAAAACACACATAAACAAATGTTCAAATCCATGACCCCCGATCTAAATCACGAACTTGATCTATCTTCGATCTAATATATCCTTATCTCCTTCGTATTCAATCATCTCTTTTTAAAATTGATTAACATAAGGTAATATAATCATGATCCATATCTATTTTAGCATATATTTTTTTTCGAACGGCGATTTTATAAAATAGCCAAAGGCTAAAAAAGGAATTACAAGCACATGAAAGAGTTTAAGGGATCACGTAACCGAGTATCCCACCTAAATTTCCAACTCGGACACCTAGAAGAAATCCAAAGAAAAGAGAAAGAAACAATCGAATCCCAAAGGGTTGATTTCTTGGAAGGAGTACAAGAAAAAAGTAACTCATTGCGAAGCTTCCAAATACACCAAAGAAGAGTAGTTTCTACACCTGCGATGAAGGTTTTAGACTTTCCATTGCAGTGAAGGGAGTCCAACCATCCAAACCATTCGTCAATGTTTGCACACACCGGAATGTCAAGATCCCACCAAGACGCGAATTTATTCCAAAGACAATAAGCAACCTCGAAGGAGAAGAACAAATGGTTGGCTGTTTCGATATCCTTTGAGCAAAGAGGACAGAGAGTAGTCTCCAAGCTAATACCCCTCCTATCCAAGTTAATTCGAGTGGCGAGTTTATTAAGAGACAACCGCCATAAGAACACATGAAGTTTGATGGGAATAACCTTATTCCATCTTGTAGCAACAGACGAGACGTCAAGGAGGGAAGCATCAATGTATTTTCTGATAGAAGCAACCGAGAACCCCTTAGACCTATCTAATGCCCAAGTCCAAACATCTCGTGAGTCTGAAAGAACAATATTGTTCATAAGAGCCTTAAGATCAGTGAGCTGGGACTCTTCTGCAGGCTTCTAAAAATAGGATCCCATCCATAGGAAGAAAAACGTTCAGCAACGACACACTCTTAGTCTACTTCCAGATTATAGATGCGCGAAAACAAAGATTTGAGACTACCTATAGCAGACTACTATTCCTCCCAGAACAAGCAAGACTTCCCATCGCCTAACTTGTGAGAGCAAAAAGCAAGCAAATCGACGCCTACACGCTTCAGCTTACTAACAACAGACAAAATATTACCCCACGTAGAGCTACGACCAAATTAGACTTACCACCAAAGCCACCCTGATCACCGTGAATAGACTTAATAACATGCACCCATAGATCCGATTTCTGCCACTTGAAACGCCAGATCCATTTAAAGAGAAGCCCACTATTAAGAGCATAGAGGCTGCCAATCCCAGGCCCACCTAAATCTTTAGTAGCAAGACATTTCTTCCACCTAATCAAGCCATCTTACGAGTATCCAAATCACCCCCATTAAAGAACTTTTGACGCAAAGATTCTAGCTTAGTAATCACAGTAGCTGGCATCTTATAGATCGATAAGTAGTAGATAGGAAGGCTACTAAGAATCGGTTTAATGAGAGTTAAACGACCACCCACAGATAGAAGACGAGCTTTCTATTGTGAGAGAGTAGCACGAAACTTAGCAATGACGCTAACCCAACTAGCACATCTATTCATATTACCACCAACAGGAATCCCAAGGTACTTAAAAGGAGTATGCGCAGTAACACAATCGATATGAAGAGCCATGTTGGAGACCTCAGAATCCTCCATACCAATGCCGATGAGACTGTACTTGTTAACATTGATCTTTAATCCGGAACTGATAGCTTTTTTTAGCTTATTAGTTTGTTCTTTTTCAGCTTATTTTGATTTAATTATGAATGTGTTAGCTTATTTGATGTGTTATAATTAAGCTTAATTAATGTGTTATACTTAAGTTTATTTTATATTTTTGTGTAAATAAGCTTATTTCATATAACTCTCATAATAAGCTTATTTGATGTGTAAATAAGCTTATTATGAGAGTTATATGAATTAGCATATGAATTAGAATAAAGATATGTGAATAAGATAATAAAATAGAGTTTGTTGAAGCTGTATGGTACACGTAAGGTGACGTATATGAATAAACTTATTAGGAGAGTTGTGTTGAAACTATAGGCTAGGGCTGAGCATAACCGACCGAAACCGAGTCAACCCGACCGAACCGAGTAAACAGATCGAACCGATCCTGATATCGAGTTAATCGGGTCGGTACTCGGACCTTAAAAATCCTGATTTTTGATTTCGGGTCGGTTCGGTACAAATCCTGATCTAAGCCCGATATAACCCGAAAAAAGATATAGATAGGGTTTGTGTTTTTATCAGCTTCTTTTTCTCATATCCACTCTTTTTCTCATCTTAGTTTTTCTCATATCCACTTAGTGAAGAAAAAACCTTCAACAAAACCACCCATATGATAAATCTAAGATGGAATCCATATGAACAAAACCTTCAAAAAGAAACGTATCAATCTTAGATTGATGAACAAAACCTTCAACAAAACCACCCATATGAATCATTTATTCTCAACCCTATTTTAGTTCGTGTACAATTAAATCCGGTGGTTCGATGTTCTTATGACTTGAATAATTGAATTGGAGTGGGTTAAGTAAGAGGGGACATACACTGTTTTTCAGTTTCACTATTTTTTGATTATCAATTAGAGTTTCATTTCTAGTGTTCTTATCAATTGGATTTGCAGTTCATGGGCTAAAGAGGTGTCTGGATTTGCAATGTCTGGGCATAATTCGGTTTCGGTATGAACCGACTCTTGGCCCGACTAAACCCGACTGTAACCGAACCGAACCGAGTTGTTTCGGTTTCGGTCTAGCTTTTTGTCTTGTGTTGGTTTTGGTTTAACTCGGCTCGAGTCGGTTTTGACTCGATGCATAGCCCTAGTGTAGGCTACAATGAACAAATGTATCAAATATGATATCTCCATACATCATATATGAGAAATATATCATATATGATATATGGAGGTATCATATACAACTATATGATAATATGTTTGAACACAAGTACAAGCAAGTATGTGATCTCTTGGTTGGTAATTTAAAGTTAGTTGTGTGTGTATTATCATATTTAATAATCTGGTTGAAATTCAACTTTTGTAATATATCATATGTATGATAATCTAGTTGAAATTCAACTTCTCTAATATATTATATTTGATAATCTGGTTGAAACTAAAACCCAGTCTTTTTATTTGTGTAGTGAAAGTTGTTTTCAATGCATTTTGAAAAACTCAATCATCTTAAAGCCAAGAAGTGGAACACTGGATTCTTGACTAAAATAACACTTATTCAAATAGAATGTAACCAATCATGATTAAACCACCAGATCATAATAAAAAGATACAAAAAACAAAAGAGACTACTAAATTCAAAAATAAAGCAAAAAAAAATTTCATTATTGGAACTGCTATTCTTCATATTCAGCCAAATCTACTTTTCTCTTGTAAAACTTCCTCCTTGCATCGACGATGACTTCATCTTATCAAATGTGTTCACACAGTATGCATTTATAGAATTGAGGAAAGAACATATTAGCCACCATTGGATCAACAACTGAATTATATAACAGACAATATAAAATGCACACTTGGTCAAAAAGTGTAAAAAGTCATGTATAATATCAAAATATGGTTTTTTTTTGTAGTTTGTCTGAAACATCATATATGATACCTCATATATCATATTTGATAAACCTATCATATATCACATATCATCTAACTATTAACTATGATAAATGAGGTATCATATATGATACATCAAACTTAATTCAGCTTACATCAACAACTTAATTAAAATTCCTTGCACTAACATAAGCTTATCATATATTATATTTGAGCCTCATGTATCATATTTGATATGTCTATCATATATCATATATGATAAATAAGGTACCAAATATGATATATCAAAGCCTAATTCAACTAACATCAGCACACATACAAATTCCTAATAATGCAGCTTATTAACATGCTCATAAGCTTATTCATAATTCTCTATTTTCAAATAATCTGATAATTCATTAAAATAAGCTAATAAGCTAGCTTATAATTCAACAAAATAAATTCAAATAATCTAACTAACAAGTTTATTCATAACTCTCATCTAATTCAAAATCTTATTATAAGCTTTTTCAAACAAATCAACTTATTTACATAAATCACCTAATAAGCTAGCTTATAATTAAAAACAAATCAACTTATTTACATAAATCACCTAATAAGCTAGCTTATAATTAAAAACAAATCAACTTATTTACATAAAGCACCTAATAAGCTAGCTTATTTACATAAATCACCTAATAAGCTAGCTTATAATTGAGAACAATAAATTCACGTAATTCATTCAAAATAAGCTAATTGAATGCTTATAAATTCGAATTATGATAATAAGCTTATTCAAATCAAGTATGCTAAAATAAAGAAAAAAAACACTAACCTGATGATGGATCGATTCAAGATGAATTCATGATGATGGATTTGTGATAAATTCGTGATGATCACATCAGGATGGATCTATGATGGTTTCATGATTGCATCATGACAGATTCGTAGAGAGAGAAACTATATCGGGGTAGAGAGAGAAAGTCAGAGAGACAGTATGTGTTTTTTTATGAGAAAAGAAGTGAAAAAAAATCTTATATAGTGGACGGTGAAATGATGAAAATACCCTTGCAATGTAAAATAAGAATTTAATTATAACCATTGGATAGTGGGAAGATGTACAGTGGAGACGAATCCCTTATATTTTAGATAAGTTTGTTATCCAAATAAACTTTTAAATCTTGTTCTTGATAGTAATTTTATCTTTAAAAGGTTATTGCATCCACTTTGTTCTTTGTATAATTTTTATATGAATTATTTGAGAAAAAAACGATATTATTGGTTGAAATAATTGTTGCATTTTCAAGATATTTGTTCAAGGAAACTGGTCCAGCAAAGTCCATAATGTCCCTTAAAAAAAGATTTCTTTATATCTTTAACTGATTATTTTCAGTGCTTATCATGGTCTACATGTGACATATTTTACACAACATAGACTACAGTTTTTACATAAGTATTATTAGATGGCAAAAAAGCATGCTTTGGCACATATTCGTTATGCGTAAATAAAATATATTTTGTCCCACAACTATCTCATCGACCCATCTTTTATATGTTAATCTATTCACATTTATATTTTTTCAATGCATCCGATACAATTATAATAAAATGGTAATTTAACATGCAAAATAACATGGGAGTTAAACCAGAAATTGGCGAATTTTGATGTTGCATGAAGACACGGCCTTACAAACTTGGTCTTTAATTTTATTGCATGTATTTTGCCGTCTTAAAACTAGTCTTGTCCTCAAAGCCAAGGCTTTGGTTTTGTAACTCGGGTCATACGGCTCCTAAAGGCGGGTCATTTCTGGAGAAGAACAAACTTTGGTGGATGACATTGGTGACCGGGAGGAAATGCCTTGGCTAACCCTAAGGCGGTCGTTTCTGGAGTCAAGAATAACAGAGTTTGATGGATGATATTGGTGACTGGGAAGAAATGTCTTCGCAGAACGGAGAATGGCTAACATGTTTAAGGTTTGGAAAACTCGATTTTGTGTTCAGGCATCAATTTGAATTTTGGTTATAGATTAAGTGGAGGTGGTGAGTGTTGTGATATTAATAGTAGATAAATCATTAACTATGTGTACGCAAAGTATGACATACATGATTAATCAAATAATAAAAATAATTAAATACTAACCTTTAATTATCTAAATAAATCAATTAATAGAGCTTGATCTTGATGTAGAAGTTTAACGGTTAAATTACCGTCTCTATTGTTTGCTCACACAAAACGTCAAACGAAAAATCACTACGATGCTAGTAGTTACTTCACTTCTCGAGCAAACAAGCGTAGATCTTGTAACTAGAAACCCTAAATCCAAAACCCTAAGTGGGATTGCGTACGGATCAGTTTGTAGACGTTACAAAACAATACCAAAAAATCGCGCGAAACCCTAGATGGGGTATAGGTGATCGTCGAACCACAAGGGAGATCAAACAAAAGATAAAACCTTGATAAGAGTATCAAGGATTTAGTATAAGGTTTGGTTACTTCAAAAGGGAGTACCAAAATACAGTCGATCTTTCAAAGGTTTACACTTTAGATTATTTAGGGATTTGAGAGACACTGTGAACCAAAAATCAGTTGGGGAGGGAGTACATGGGACGAAAATAATGAATGAGGTGTGGGGGTATTTATAGCCTTCACACCTCCTTAGTTTTTTTTTATCACTACTCCAAGTTAAACTAAATATAGTAAATATTTAGCTTAATACTTAATCAAAAAAAACTTTCTAGAACCCTCTTAAGGAACTTCGGCCGACTAGGGCCCCAATAGTTTCCAGTTTTGACTTTTTGACCCCTCTCATTTAATTACGCGCATACGTTAAGTTAATTAAACAAGTAAATAACTTAACGACCGTTAATTAAATATTTAGTGAAGTTTTATTAAAAATTTAATATTAATATTAAGAAATAAACATTAATAAAGTGTGTTCTTCCGTGTTTAAGTATGTACTCCTGATAGGCTCACTCATTCCCGGTGGCTAAACGATCGCATATCCCTAACAACTCCCACTTGTGAGAGTTTAGACATAGTACGTCCATGATTGAGTTATAGTTTCAAGAAGTATCTCAAAAGTAAAAAAAAATTGTATGATTATGTGACTTACTAATAATCGTCCCTTTATTACTAGTACCGTTAAACCATGGATATGGATCATGCCTCACTCCATATTATTTAACCTAATTTCTCGCTAACGAATAAAATTCAGATATACCAAATGTAATCAAGAATCATCTTGATTTACCTTTAGGTATCAATTACCTGATTAATTCTTGAGAGGATTTAGTGGTACTAAACTGCACTATATCAAGTGGAGAAACAATGTCTATTTTGACTGCAAGTGTCTGTGAATGTTGCTTCACAACACTTCCATTTATATCCTTTATAACTACCTTATTCAAGATAGCGTTTAACTTATAATCAAGAAACGATATTCACACATACACAAATTGTTTTCATCTCAAGTCTAAGTATGACTTAATCACCATCTTCAAAATCTTACTTATGACAAGGATCCAAAAGTAATATTCGCAAGTCGGGGTGTCCAATATGCATCCCTTATGAATAACCCATGAGTTTAGTGAGAACCGTCTATATATTCAAATAATATAACCAATACTCACATTTGTCTTAATGTAGAATATATTATGATATTATTAACCGACAATTGACATATTTAGAATAATAAAATATTCAAGGATTAAACATATAAATATAGGACAACAATTATATGAATGAAAACAAACATCAAGTATCTTTATTCATCAGAAAATAATAACTGTCTTACAATCCAAAAATTATCCAAATACTAACATAACACAAATTTACATGAGACTACTAGTTGGAAGCAATCCAGTATTTGCAAAAAGCATTGAATGTTTTTTGATATTCAATGCCTTCGTAAACGGGTTAGTTACGTTTTTATATGTGTGAACTTTATCTTGTGTAATGTCACCCAGTTCAATCACTTCTCGGAGGTAGTGAACTTTGGAGCGATAGTGCTTCGCACCTTTAGTGAATCCTGGTTCAGTAGTTGTAATGGCTCCGGTATTGTCACAATACATTTTCATAGGTTCTTCATTTGTGGGAACAACATCGAGCGCATAAATAAAATTCCTAATCCAAATTGCTTCTTTCGTAGCTCCCGAAGCGACTATATACTCAGCCTCTGTAGACAGAGGCGGACCCAGAATTTAAAACAGGGTGTTGCACAAATTTTTTTACGATTATTAATATTAAAGTTGACTCACATTATGTAAAAACGGGTGTTGCACGTATCGAGAAAAGACCTATTTTATAACAAATTTATCCTTCGTGACCTAAAATCGGGTGTAGCCCGTGCTACACTCGGCTCTCATGTGGGTACGCCCCTGTCTGTAGATGATATGGCATGGATAGTCTGTTTCGCGATTTTCAAGCTAACTGCACCTCCATTCAAAACGAAAACATATCCAGTTTGAGACTATGTGTCATCAACATCTATCATATATCCAGCATCAGTGTAGCAAGTGACTCTGAGCTCCCGTTTCATATCTCCTCCATAAACAAGAAACATGTCCTTAGTATTCATAAGATACTTCATAATATTATTAACAGCAGTCCAGTATTGATCACCAGGATTGTGCTAGAATCGATTGGTCATGTTTTGTGAGAACGCAACATCATGTCTAGTACATCTTACAACATACATGATTGATTCTACTATTGAGGCAAAAGGAACCCTCTACATGAGTTTCACCTTAGTAGGTGTAGAAGCACCTTGTGACTTACATAATTTTGGTTCAGCTTGCAAGGGATGATTCCAAGTCTCCATGTTGTACTTCTTCAAAAAAATTTCTATGTAATCACTTTGACATAAACCAATTAACCGTCTTGATCTATCTATGTAGATCTTGATTCCAAGAATATATGCAGCATCTCCTAGATCTTTCATAACAAAACACTTTCCAAGGTAAGCTTTTACACCTTGCAATGTTGGAATGTCTTTCCCCATGAGTAGCATGTCATCGACATATAAGATTAAGAAAATTACATTACTCCCACTAGCTTTTATATACACACATGGCTCATCATGATTTTGAGTGAAACCATATTTCTTGATTTAATCATCAAATTGCTTATTACATTGCCTAGATGCTTGCTTGAGTCCATAAATGGACCTTTAAAGCTTGCATACTTAGTTTGGATATTTAGGATTGACAGAACCTTTAGGTTGCTTCATATAGAATTCTTCATAAAGACGTCCATTGAGGAAAGCAGTTTTAATATCCATTTTCCAAATCTCATAGTCATAGAATGCAGTTATGGCTAAAAGTATCCTAATAGCTTTGATATCTATAACAGGAGAGAAGGTTTCTTCATAATCAACCTCGTAGGTTTGAGGGAAGCCCCTCGCTACATATCGAGCTTTATAGGTTTGTACATAGCCATCCGTGTCGGTCTTCTTTTTGTAGAGCCACTTGTCACTAGCGGTTTTAGCGTTAGGAGGAAGGTCAACTAAGATCCAGACATCATTTTCTTTCATGGATTACATCTCCACATTCATAGTATCCAGTCATTTTCAAACAACTTAGGGGCTTTCCCATGCTATAATTCGTATAGAGTCTTTTCAACCTTCTTAGTTGGAACCATATTGAGAATGTATGTAGCTGACTCAAGAGCATAATCCCAAAAGGACTTCAGAAGAGTTAGTTGAGCCATCATGGAGTGAACCATATCAAGTAGGGTTCTATTTCTTCTCTCAGACACACCATTGTGTTGTGGTGTATATGAAGGAGTTCTATGGGCGATAATCACATGCTTATTTAGATGATCCAAAAACTCAAAACTCATAAATTCACCTCGACGATCAGAACGTAGTGCTTTTATGGTTTTACCGAGTTGATTTTCTACTTCCTTTTGAAACACCTTAAATGTTTCAAACCTTTCATGTTTATGCTTTAGCAAGTAAACATAGCCATCATGACTAAAGTCTTCAGTGAGGGTGACGAAGTATCTTGCACCTTGTCTTGACACGGTTGTGAAGTGGGCCGTGTACATCGGTGTGTATAAGTCCAAGCAGATCTTTAGCCCTTTCTACCTGATGTGAATAAGGTTTACGAACCATATTTCAAGACAGACAAGAAACACACTTGACAAAAGATTCATCATCAGTTGACTTAAGAAGTCTGTTAAATCTGATTTACATCAGACTTACTAGGATCGTTAGAACTCTAGGTTGTTTAGACCTTTGATCTAGGGACATAGTAATATTGTATACGCAGCGGAATAATAACAAGAACACCAATATTACTATTCTAACAAGGTTTTCATTATACCAAATAAATCAAACCTATACTATTACACATGTGTGTACTATGCTAGTCGACTCTCATGGGAGTTCTAGCTATGCTGGATGAATAACATGAATGTCGTGCCCCTCTTTATATACTAGAGGTGCCAGGGTTTACAAGGAGATAAACATAATAAAGAAAGTATATCTTCTAAGTATAAAGAATATCTTCACAATATTCTTCATACTTATCTTCATTCTCTAGAATCTTCTGAAGTTCTCTACGTCTTCAATAACACTAAAGGTACTTGCATAGGCTAGGGGTACTTGGATTTACCCTAGCGGTACATGGATTGCACTAGCAGTACATGGAATGTGCTAGCGGTACTTACTTTGTACTAGCGGTACTTCCAAGTACCTTTGTAAGTACTTTTGTTTTGTGTCATCAAATCTTAATTACCAACAATCTTCCCTTATTTGATGACGACAAAACATCCATATATCTCCTTTAAACATACACCACTTCCCCTTTTTGTAATCTTTGCAAATAGGGGTCTTCCGAAGATAAGCAATGAATAATCACTTTGACTTAAGTGATCTATCTTCCCCTTGAGTGATGCATGTAGATGATTAAACAAGCTCCCCCTGAAACTTAGATCCATCATCTCTTGAATCACGAATCTGTAAGCTCCAACTAATGATCACTGATGAAGAAAAATGAATATCACCCATTTGTTGAAGAAGTGGAAACTCCCAAGCTTGTATCTTATGTCTTGTACTATCCATGTGACGTCGAACTTATATAAGAAGAAGACAAATATAAGTAGAACCAATCTCTTACAAAAATCCTCATTTACCTTCTAAACGAGACATTGAGCACGATAATGTAACTTCTTTAAGTGATAGGAAATCACACATTCCTAGATCTTGCAAGTCTTCGTCAACACCATATATGTACGAACAAATTATCTTCAAATGCATGAAAAACTTCCCCTGGATTCATGCAATTCACCCAATTGCTTACTAGTTGATAACCTCTTCCCCTTTTGTCGAAACAACTAGAGAAAAATGCAACTCTTTCATTGCAAAAGGGGGATTCAGTTTACTGGTAAAAACGGGAACTGAAACAACAAAAACCGTACAACTATAAGCCAGTTGTTAGCTATAACAATATATTTGGTCAAAAATGACAAGGTGTATTGCTCACCAACAGTTTTTGGTACATGGGAACTGCTAACCCTCACAACTATGAGGCAGTTGTAAGCTGTAACAATATATTTAGTCCAAAGACAAGGTGTATTGCTCACCTAATGAAGATATAATAAGAACACAAGCCTGTGAAAATCAACTCCAACATCAAATAAGTAATTGTCAATCGTCTCCATAGAAATCACAAATAGTCGAGCCATAAAAAATTATGTACTTTCAGTTTTGTCGAGATCCGTATGTGTACCATAAGTATATGTCATCCGATATCGAACAAAGTAAACGGTACTTAACCATTTGTCGAATAACACTGAGCGGTACTTTATCCAGCGACCTAGCGGTACTTCAGAAATAAACCAAACAACGGCCATTTTTCTGTCACTATTATGTAGCAAAACAGCTTCCTCCTTCCTCCCATAGGTATTCGCGACATGCTTTTCTGTCGCAGAGCTGTTGCTAAATCGAAGTATTATATGCTCCAAAATAATCAGTGACACTCCAGCTGTCACTAAATTCTATTGTTGTAGTTGTTTTTACTAACGGCACTTCAAACTGTATGGGCGGTACTTATATGCACAGTACTAAAATCCATCATTACATAAATGACATGCCTGACGTGTATGATTTATCCACATGTAATAGTACTGGATCCAGCCCAAGATAAAGGAATTAAATACACAGTTTGACACGTTTTTAGCATAAAGAGAATAACCACAATCCCTAAAAACTAGGGAGATCATTCCATGATATCTGTTCATCAATATCTTTTTGTGTGCACAACACAACCATATCGTGTCCAGCCTTGTAGGACATACACATTTATGATTTGACTTTAATCCATCCGAATATAGTGCACCCATGATATATCACGTATAAAGCAACATAAAATAAAATCTTACCAAAACTTTCGCATCCCATAACTCCCGTGGATCATGACTGCTTCCATCTTCCAACGTGGATATTAACCATATTCTTCCAAAGATAATCCCACGACAAAATAGCACGTTTTGTATTGTTCCTTCCGTGATTAACTGAACCAGACGTTTGATCACCACACGTCTTATACATCTCTCGTCCAAATAAAGAAAACCGATACCTTTGTTTTGAAACAGTCTGTGATCCTCACGTCCTTTTGCTCTCTTACCAGAAAGCAATAGTTCTTATAACTATCAAATAAAAAGACGAGGTGTCCTTTGTTCATCTTTATATGTATAGAAGTACCTAGGATGATATTCCTTTTCTGTGCATCACATATATACGAACAAAATACAGAGAAACGAATATACTCCATGTATAACAACCATATATCACTTTCTTCACGTGATATTCTTCAAAACTTTCAGGATCACACCAACTGAAAATCATCTCTATCCTGGTGCTGATCGATCTTCCATGTCCTTGTCAATCACACGACCTGCAGTTTTCTCGTACCTATGCTCTAGGGTTTATGCAAACCCTAATAATCTACCAAAAGTCATTATTTGTTGTGACTGACTCCATATGAAAGAATTATTCAGTAACAATCATATGTTCACTGATCATACTAGGGTTCATCGTTGGTTAGAGAACCAACTCACCAAAGCTAGTACACCACGAGCAAGCACTTGTTGCCTCCTGCAGCATCACCAAGTAACAGCAGCAACATCAATGATTCACAAACGAATTATCTAGGGTTTGTTGGGAAAAACCCTATATCAGCAACTTTTGGAGCTTAATATTTCTGTTTAAATTAATCTAGGGTTTGTAAAAACCCTAATTTAACTTTAATAATAAAAACAGAATATTGAAGCAGCTCTTCTGCAGCCTACTTCGACCTGCTGTAACTTCTTATTAACAGCTCAGATCGACAATCCCTCCGGTGAGATTGTTGTGACACGTATAAAGAACCTCCAGTTCGAATTTCGTGACGATCCAACGGTTAACGACTAAGTTATCACCGTTTGAATATGGCTGTGCAGAAACATACGAATTTGGAAACCCTAATTCGGATTTTTGAATTCGTTCTTCGTTTTTCGTCCCACGAACCTTGTTAGATCCTAGCATCCAGAGCCACCTGCTCTGATACCAATTGTTAAACCTGATTTACATCAGACTTACTAGGATCGTTAGAAGTCTAGGTTGTTTAGACCTTTGATCTAGGGACATAGTAATATTGTATACGCAGCGGAATAATAATAATAAGAACACCAATATTACTATTCTAACAAGGTTTTCATTATACCAAATAAATCAAACCTATACTATTACACATGTGTGTACTATGCTAGTCAGTTCTAGCTATGTTGGATGAATAATATGAATGCCCTGCCCCTCTTTATATACTAGAGGTGCTAGGGTTTACGAGATAAACATAATAAAGCAAGTATATCTTCTAAGTATAAAGAATATCTTCACAATATTCTTCATACTTATCTTCATTCTCTATAATCTTCTGAAAATCTCTACGTCTTCAATAACACTAAAGGTACTTGCATAGGCTAGGGGTACTTGGATTTACCCTAGCGGTACATGGATTGCACTAGCGGTACATGGAATGTGCTAGCGGTACTTACTTTGTACTAGCGGTACTTCCAAGTACCTTTGTAAGTACTTTTGGTTTTGTGTCATTTATAACGCCTCATTTATACATGTTTATAATGATGCATTTGTCCTTGTTTGCTATGTAAATAAATAAATTATGTATTGAATTGATACTAATAAAAGGTACTGTTTGTATTATAGCCAAGGAAGAAACCATAAAGGAAAAGAAGGAAGAAATAAAGAATAAAGGGGCTAAAGAATAAATTATGCTGAAAAGGAGCATAATTGCGGAACATATTTTGTTTTGTGCGGCGTACTTTCAAAGTACCCCGAATGTGGAGAATAACAAGAAGTGCGGCGCACAATTTCGCAAGTGCGGCGCACATTTATACCTGATGAAGTGCGGCGTACAAATGAACAAGTGCGGCGCACATTTCACTGCAGTTACACAATTAAGTGCAATTATGCATGGCTATAATGGTGAACCTTTGATATACTTCCAGGGTTTCTAACCTACGAAATTTCAAGTATAAATAGAGCCCTTGGCCAGGCATAATCATATATCTCATTCCAAACTTTTTCTCCATTGTTTAGGAGAAACAATAATCAAAGATTTCTCCAAATCCTTGATCATAGTTACTAGAGTTAGTAAACCTTAGTTGGTTTATGGTATTGGTGTTGGAACAAGAAAATTCAGAAGTGTTGCTAGCCATTTGTAATAAGTTCAAAGACTTATAAATCCTTTGAAAGCAATTATTGAATAATCTTGTGGTATAATTCTTATTTCAATTATGTCAATCTTTTACTTTGATTTACATATGTTTGAAATGATCTTATTTACTGTTATTATTGAGTGTGTGATGTGAACTTGGTTAAGGTTTAATAGCCTTATGATTAGATATTAATATTAGCTTTGCTAGGGCAAAGTGCAGCGCACAATTAGTTTTATACGGCACACTTTTTCCCTGGGTTCTTAAATATAAGTGTGGTTTGGATACTCATGTATTATGTGTTACTATGTAAGACCATTGTTATATGTTGGATTCATCCATGATCATCGACTAATACTCATGTGAGTGGATGAGTTTCATGTCATCTAATAAATGAATCTTGTTAATCACTTTTGTAACGATTAGGGGATTAAAACATATACCAACTCTTGCATAATCTCATGTACTACCTTAGTTATCGAATCAGGCATAGACTTATCTTAATGCTGTTGGTATGACAAAGTCTTTAACCGGATTCTTGTCATATCAATTAGATGTTGCATGCACGACTAATAATCGGTATGTTGTCTTACATTGTTTATGTGCTTATATTTCATCCTTGCTACCTATCTATCATATGGTTATGAACTTAGCCAAACGCACCCTTTAATACCAAATGTTAAGTATATCTTTAGAACTTGTGACACTCTAGAGGTAATTGTTTTAATATTGTGATAACAACAATCCCGTGGAACGAACTGGACTTTACCGTTAAGCTATGCTATACATGAAAGGGTATACTTGCCCGTGTTTATGTTTTTAGTTATTTGTGTGGTAATATCTTGAATAAAAATTAAGACTTGCAAACGAACATCAAGTTTTTGGCGCCGCTGCCAGGGATTGATTAGTTATTTATTCTGAAACATTCAGAAATACTTGGTAAAACAAACATTATAAATCGCCGTACAGATTTTTGGCAATCTGAAAAAGTTTTTAACGAAAAAGTTAGAAAGTGCGCCGCACATTTCCAAAAGTGCGCCGCACATTTGATACAAATTTGCAAAATGTTGGTAGAAACAATCCTAAAACAACACCAAAACCTTTTATTCTCAACACTTACTGGTGAAAACATGAGAATTGCTTTATGTGTGCTTATGCTTTTTGAGCTTATGTGTTTGTTAATATTGCATTTCTAGAAAAACCAAAAATATTTTCTTTCAAAATTTTATTTTCTCTTTAATTTACTCTTTGGTAGAATAATTTGCTTTGTTATGTCTTATTTGATATTTATCATGACTTGTGGTAATTTTTCTGGAATTTTTAACAACTTTAATATACAAGAAAATGAAAAAACAAGCGGAAATGAAAAAATAGATATTTCTTGCAAAATACTTGGGAACATCTTACAAAATTTGGTCACTGTTTCTTATTTTGACTACTTGTTAAGGAAGTATTATGAAAAAAGTCTTATAACATTTTTTAATTGGTATATAGATCATACAGTCATGAACAAATTTTTTTTTTTGCAAAAAGTGCGCCGCACATTCCAAATTGTGCGCCGGCTTTTCTGTATCGGGCAAAAGTGCGCCGCACATCTCAAAAGTGTGCCGCACAACTGGAAAAACAGTACACATAATTTGCTTATAACACCATTAAAAAGAGATTTTCATCAAAACTAATGAGTTGTCTTAAGACTACAGGATATGAAATGTCATTTTGATTTTATAGCACTAACATACTAATGTTTATCTTGATGTGTTGTTGTTTTAAGATTGATCCAAACACTAGCTTGGGTAGGTTATGCTTGGGAGAGGATGAGCATATTAGCCTAAATGATAAGATTGAATCGGATGGAGAATGGACAGGATCTGAATATAGGGACACAACCGATATTGGGATTCAAAAGGTCCTAACTTTCTATTGTTTGGAAGACTTGACACCTAGCGAAAAGTACTCGATGCCTTGTCATGTGGAAGGTAAATTTGCCTATGATGGGCAAGTTGACTTGGAAATGGAAGAGAGTTTTGTTAGCAATGAACTTGTAGTGGAGCTTGGCTTAACCTACAAAACGTGTCGTAATGGGGACAAAGAAATAGATAAGAAGCTCATTGTTATGATCAATGACGAATTGTTTTTCGTCGAATTCTTCGTCAATCTGGAAGAAGATGACTGTGAACCGTGTGCATTATTTGGGAGATCTTTCCTAAAGCAAGCCAACGCACAAATTGAAATCACTTGTGGCATACTCACCTTATGGCCAAAAGTGCATGAAAGCTTGGACTTAGAAGAAATTGACGAGATACTTGATAATCTTGACTTTGATGAATTAACACCTATTGAAAACGAGGGAGTTGATACTCCTAGATTTGTTTGTAATATGGGGAAAGGCAAAAGAAACAAAGGGAAACAACCCGCTCATGCTTACAAATCGAACTATAATGGTGAAGGACCTTCTCTCACCATTAATAAACCCTTAACTAGAGAAGAACTAACAATGGAAGAATTAAGGGAGGACATTGAAGAAAGAGTAATGTTGCTAAACATGAATCGACCAGTCATTGAAACATTAAAATATAGTGATAAGTATAAAATGATTGTCGGTGGGGTCTTACTTGATAAGTTGAAGATTGAAGATGGATTAACCTCGGAATATGAGGATGTGGCAATCCAAATGCTCCGTGAAAACAAAGTAATGAAAGAAAAAGAAGATCCGAGTTATTTTGTCCTACCTATAAGGTTGGAAGGTAAAACTACATATAATGCTTTGGTAGACACCGATTCGAATGTTAATATCATGCCACTTGGAATCTTCAAAATGTTAGATGTTGGAAGAGTCAAACCAAGGTTTGATCGAATAAAAATGCTTGATCACTCCTACACAGAGGGATTTGGGCGTTTGCTTGGAGTTTTATGTCAAATAGGGACAACCACAATACTAGCCGATTTTATGCTTCTCGATATTCCTATTGATCGAGATATTTAACTAGTGGTTGGAAGGAAGTTTTTGCACACCGTAGGTGCAAAGGTAGATGTTGGAAAAGCTATCATGACTAGCTTTGATGTGTTTGTCCATCAAACATATAATGTGCTAAAAGCAAAAGAACATGATGATAGTGATGATGAAGATGATAAGTACTACACCACAAAAAGAGATGAAAAGGTATGCCGATTTATGGTCCACATTTGCAACCATGGACGAAACTAGAAGAACTATATGATTTTTCATTAAGTGAAAGGAGCTACCATAACCCTTTCTTTGATATTTGTGTGTACAAGAAAATTGTGGGGATGCTTGGAGTACTTCCCGTATCATTAAAGTACAAAGATTGGCAAGTGGGTAACAAGCGAGAATTTGAAAATATTGCTAAAGATGGAGATAGTGAATGGCATGCTGCCATAGTCATTATTGATCCATGTGAAAAAAGGTACGAAAAAGTGTACGAGACAAAGGACACCAATAGAGAGGTCTCGGGACGTTACACAGAGAGTGATATCATGTCACCTCTGAATTTCTGCTACAACTAAGAAGAAAGGAAGAAAAGAGGAGTGCATCATTGACTCCTAGTTACTTTTATGCATTTTTATCCTTTTGTATGTATATAATCAAATAAAACGAAATGATGTCTAAGAATCCTAGAAGTTTTAGGATGGTCTTAGAAGTAGGGAATGTTATCCCTAAGTTTTTTATTTTCTATCGAATGAAATTAGAGGTTTTCTTTTAAAATTTTTTGTTTTGTATACTTTAAAATAAAAATACAGTAAACCATGTCTGGATGCACAGAATGTGCGCCGTACATTTCAGAAAGTGCGCCGCACTTCTGGGCGGATTTTTTGTATATACCCCGTTTTTTCTCATTAGAACTAAAAAAACACACAAAAACCACCTAACGATTTTTAATCATCACCAAAAATATTTTCGAGTCTTCACTCCAATTTCACATTCGAGATCATGTCTAGGGTAAGTTTTTATATCTAATTCATGTTTGTTTCAAATAATTAGTTTTTAATTTTTGATCAATTTTCAATTAGGGTTCTTAGTAATTGAAGAACGAATTACAATTCAATCAGGAATTAGTAATGTAGGATTAGATTAAGAAATGATTTAGATTATAGTAAGATAAAATTGAAAAAAAAGGGATTTTGAAAACCTTTGAGATAAGGCAATGTCGTGGATTAAAGCGAATAGGGAATGGGTTAGTGTTTGATTCTAGCCATTGTTATTAGTTTGTGACCAATTAGTTTGCAGATTTAGTTAGCTACTAGTGTTACCCCGACATTTGCTGAAAAACCAAGAATGTGCGCCGCACTTTCCAAAATGAGCTCCGCACTTCTAATGAAAATTTCCCAGGAAGTACGCCGCACATTCCAAATTGTGCGCCTCACTTTTCGTTTGGAAAACAAACAGAATGATCAGAACATGATCATAGGATCACCGTTGACCTCTAACACTTATCTAATATTAATATATGTTTGTATGTGATGAAAATTTTTCAGACTCCAGGTTCTGGAAATTACGAAACCGGCTCTTCTAGCCGAGGAAAGAAGCGAAGGCCTACCGAATCGGCAAGTGCCGCACTCATAGGGACACCAAATCATCAATTTTTGAATTGGCCTGGATGTACGAGTGATACCAAAACCATCTACAACAATGCTCTCAGTCTTTTAATGCCAAAACAAATTTTTGTACCTAGCATTATGGATTTTGAGGTTTTGAACGAGCTTGGTTGTGAAGCTCAAATAAGGGAGATGCTAAGGATAGTAGTGACAGAGGCTGGAGGTAATGAAGTATTGTTTGAATCCGATGCTTGGATTCGTGCTTTTACTTGTAGGGAGAAAATATATGCGGAGCTTGTTCTCGAGTTTTTCTCTACTTTTAATTTTGATGAAGATGCCGAAGGGGGTGAGTTGTTTACTAAGAAGATTTTGACTTTTAGACTTAGTGGAAAGGGACATTCTTTGACTTTGAAAAAATTTGCTAAGTACTTGGAGTTGTATAATAGAGAGGAGCGAAGAGCGGAAGGATTTGAGGTTTATTTCCAAAGAGGGGAACGTGATCATGGAGACTTTAATGCTAATGAATTTTGGGCATCAATTTGCCCCGATGAGGATCCATTGAGCTTATCTAGGAGCTCGGCCACTAGAATTTCTAGTCCACTTTTGAGAGTGCTTCAAAAGATGATTGCTTATGTCGTTTGCCAAAGAACCACGGGATATGATAAAATACAAAAGAATGATTTGTGCTTATTGAGCATGTTTAGGAACAAGAACCGCGATCAGTACGCTAATGTGGCTTGGGTGATAGCAAAATGTATGAAAAGGAAAGGTCCTGGTAGTCAAGCGGGTAGTATGATTGTATGTGGACAGTTTGTGACTAGGTTAGCTCGAAGAATGGGGCTTTTAAGTGATCAAGTTGTGAGTAGTCTTTGTCAACCGATTGTTTGTGATACCATTGACCGAATTACCTTGAGAGTTTTGATTGGAGCGGATGAAAGGTTGATGAGATAAGACTCACCTGTTAGAGCACCTCGTGTAGGTATGACGAGAGCTCCTCGTGCATCACTCCAAGATGTTTGTGATAGAATGGGAAGGATGGAGGTTAGGCAAGACCAACTTGGGTTTATGAAGGAGCGCCAATGCTATAGTATGGATCGATACGCTCCAGTTTTTGAGAGGATGGCAGAACAATATCATGTTCCGATGAGTGGACCTTATGAACCACCCGGATAACAGCACGAGCCATTCTACTACACCCAACAACCACCACCCTATCCACCCTACTTTTACCCATCTCAAGCTCCAAGGAATGATGAAACTGAAGAGGATATGTGAAGCCTCGTATGTGTGTGACTTTTGTGTTAGTCACATTTGAAATAATTTGAAAACATTTTTTTGGGCTTTGTAATATGCCTTTGTTGGCATTTAGGACACCTTAATACTTTGTGTGTGGGATTTTTTTTATGGTATGTGAAATATATTTGTATATATTTTTTGTGTTAATTTACAGAAAATAAGCGAGTCAAGGCGAGCTTAGGAGAATATTGAAAATCTCGACTTCGCTCACGACTTGGATTAAAAGGGGAGTATTATTCTTATTTTCGCTCTAATTTTTACTTTTTCTTTATGTTTTCCATTAGGGACAATGCTCATAATAAGTATGGCGGGGGTGATTGAGTGAAAACAAGATCGAATAAAAGCTTTTTTTGAAAAATTAGTTTTCTGAAATTTCTGTACCCAGAAGTACCCGCACATTCCAAATTGTGCGCCGCACTTTCTGGGCGAATTTTTAAAATTTTTGTACAATTTTAATAATAAATAAATAAAATAATAAAAAAAAGTTTTTGTCGAAGGATTGATGATTCTTATAATTGTAAAGCTATTTTGACTCGAAATTGATAACGTTATTTACACAAAACTATATTCATAATTGTGAGGATCTTTTCCGTAAGCATTCTTACATTTTTAAAAAAATATTGTGTGTGCCGATGATTAGTTTAATTCTAGAACTTGTGCTTGGTAATCTTTACGAGACCATAGTGGGATCATACTTGTATGATAAAAAGTATTTTAAATGATAAAGAGGTAAAATAAATAAAAGAGAAAAAGTTGAAAGTTTTGCCGATGTTTTAAGATAATTATATTGTTAGAAATCATATTCCGAAATGATAGTATATCATAAGTATGGGGAAAGCATGCTCTCCCAAAAGAAAGATATTGAAAAAAAATAATAATAATTATAATAGGCAAAAGGAAGCCTAAAAAGTTTCAAGTTATTCGCAAAAGCAACAACATGAAAATGATGATGTATTATTCTTTAAAACATGCGGTGGTAATAAAAGTTTTTTTAAAGACCTCTTTTGATATTCTACTTGGTGCTTACGCCAAAATTTAGTTTAGTTTAGTTCCTTGCACAAGCCTATGGTAATTTACTTTTCATGAACGTGCTAATGAGCGATAATCTACCCATGATAAGGAGAGTGTGTGAAATAAAAATATCTTCTTCGTGAGGTGTTTTATGGTGTTATCTTTGTTTTTCGATTGTTGGCTTTATCTTTTCTTTCGACACTTATCAAAAATATATTTTTCCTTACTTGAGGACCAGCAAGAAGATAAGTATAGGGGAATGTGATAACGCCTCATTTATACATGTTTGTAATGATGCATTTGTCCTTGTTTGCTATGTAAATAAATAAATTATGTATTGAATTGATACTAATAAAAGGTATTGTTTGTATTATAGCCAAGGAAGAAACCATAAAGGAAAATAATAAAGAAATAAAGTGTTGTCCCATAATATTTAGATGATTAATGATAGAAAAATAGATGAAAAGAGATGGATTCCTAGAGAGAGAAAGTAGTGAGAGAAAGTAGAGAGAGATGATTAACTTGGTGAATATTAAATTAGGAATAATGAGAGTTACAAATGACCATCCACCCTCCTAACATGCTAGGAGGGTAGTATATATTAGGGATGAGCATTTGGACTCGAATCCCGGAACCGAACCGGAACCGTACCGGACCCGTACCGATTCCCGGTACCCAAATTCCGTTCGGTACGGTACTGGTACCACGAAATAAGGTGAAAAAAAATTCGGTACCATTAATTCGGTACGGGACCGGTACCAAATCGGGAAATTCCCGAAAAAAAAGGGAAAATCCCGATTTCCCGGTACCGGTACCGGTACCGATATCCGAATCCCGTTCGGTACGGTACCGGTACCATTAATTTGTGCTCGGGAAAATTTCGGTACCATCAATTCGGTACCGGTTCGGTACGGTACCGGTACCGTGCTCATCCCTAGTATATATAGTCCACCCACATGCAGGATTTAATGGGCTATATATTGGGTCGGGCTTGTCTTTTGGACTTTAATTAGTTTAAATCCAAGCTCGTAAACCACGACTAATTAACTATCTATTACAATGTTCTAATAAATATTTCAATATAAACCTATGACCGAACATTCTTGTTTGACTCAATATTTTGAGGCTAAGAATCTCCCCCAACGTGAGGTCATTCCTCTTCGATATTTGGAGTCCAATGGAGATTTATGAATTTCGTCATAAATGAGTCTTGAACGTGTAACAGTAGTCTTGTTCCTTCATGCTGTGATCTTTGAGCCTTTGTCATAGTCTTTCGACTTAGTCTCTTATCTTGAGATCTTCAAATCATTCTTGGCTTGTCTTCTTGAGATCTTGTGTCTTTATCCACATGCTCACACTATTAATTGTTGAATAAGTCTTTGGGCATGAATATGTGGTTTTGAATCTTTGACTTTGCTGAGTACACCGTGACGCCACCTTCTTGAGACAAAACATAGACACGGACTGAATGGCTTTGACATTCGTCCTAAATCGGTAGCGTTTTACCTCCGGTCGGTGAAGACCGTTATACATTATTAAATACAGTACCTGTGATAGGTAGATTCAGTTAAGAATCTCCTTGACAGGGTTTCGCGGCTGTACTAGCCGTTCTCTTTACTCGACCGTCTCAAAGCAAGACTGTGAACATAAAGAGTGAATCAATTGGATAAATATCCGCTTGATTAAAGTCGTCAATTTAAATTCCTGGAACAAGTTTGATTCATAAGAATCTTACCATTGTTGCTTTCCAGTTGACACAAGTTTGATTCATAAGTCACCTACCGTAGCGTTGTTTGATGTTGACGCTAGAAGGATTTCCATTCGTCACTGTGAATATTAATGAATATCACTCTGAATGTTCTGGCAAGACCATAAAGATATTGCGTAGAAACCTGAAACGAGTTTGAATCAATTCAGAATCAATCCACTGTTGCTTTTCAGTTTTACACATGTTCAGTTCATAAAGAATCTTGCATATGACCTACCGCAGTGCTGTTTGATGTTAACACTGGAAGGATTTCCACTCATCATTGTGAATACTAAGTAGTATCACTCTGAGTGTTCTAGCAATATCACAAGGATATAGCGTAGGACTCTCTTGATCTTCATCCGTGTGTCCTAACGAGATTTGATTGATCTCTTGGCTCTAGACTCGATTTGTGCAATTTTAGTGGTCGGAGGCTGGAGCAGATGCTACCTATTCAATATCAACTATCTCGGAGTGAGAAAGTCAATGGAAGTCGTGTTGATCTCCGGGACAATAAAACAAACTTCTTTTGAGAGAAGCCTGAGTAGCTAGGAAAGGGTGTGCTTTACATCACTGGGTCCATGATGAGTTGTCTTCATGATGTGTTGAACCGGTTTCTGCCTAAGTTGTATGGAGGGCTTCTTTCTTTAGACCCTTTATCCTTACATTTATTTTTCATTCTTCAACCCATTCAATGCTTACCAAGACATCATTACTAGCACCTTGTTGTGATTGTTCCAGTGCTAGCATCAGTACTTAGTCGGCATTCAACTACGTTCACATTCTACTCCATCTTTCCTAAGGACTTCTAATAATCTATTGGATTGTCCCTGGGAAGATCCCTCCGGTTCTGGTTGGATCATAGGACTTAAACCTAACCACCCTTTTGACACCAATAACGTCGTGAATTAAAGATGTTGTGGGTATTTGATCGTAACCATGAGTGCTTGAGTCTTTAGATCACATTTTAATCACATTTTCTCCCCCTATCTCTAATATATAAAATCTTTTGATATTAGAGATACCAAATTTGATTAAAATATATTTTAAAAAATAGTCTTGAAAATCTTCGGGAGAAAGATGTGTCAAACTTAGCATGAATTTTGGAACGCTCCCCCTCAAAAATTAATCCATTGGAATTGTCATTATGAGGATATGATCCACATTAAACTTTTGAGGATAGGAGTTGTTGAACACACAATTTTTGAAAGATTTTGTATATCATTGAGAAATTCTTGAAAAAATTGTGTTCAACGCTTTTTGAAAAATCAGTTCTTTTTTACGAAAAGGTTTTTCTAAAGCATAAACTTGAGTTCGTAGACTTTGAATGTCTTGACGAATCCACTCAAGTGTAAGAAGATTTAATTTCTTTTGCTAAGGGTAAGGGCACAAAAGCGTACACTCCGCCGTACATTTAGATCCGGGTTGCAATCTAAAAGTGATTACAAGCCATTGTGTTGAGCTCAAAACATTGAATGTTTTGTGACAAGCTCAACCCAAGATAGATTGCTCTACCCGTTGTTGGAAATATTGTCCAAAATAGACAATTTCCTTTTGAAAAGGTAGAAATGACATGTTTTAAAAAATATTTACAACTTTCATTCGAGCTTTATGTACACACCTGTGTCGTTATTGAGCGACATTTCTAGGTACGTCCATATTATCGATACTAAAAGACATGTCGAGAAGAATATTTTTGGATTATCAAAGATTTTTTAATTATGTATTTTGCTTTTGCATTAATATTTACAAGATAGATGTTTGATAGATGAATCAAGCAGGCTTCTTTGCCAGAATCTCCAGTTCTGCTGGAGTCAAACATTTCATACCAATTTGCCTAACAAGATACGCAAACCTCTCTTTTGAAAGAGCTTTTGTAAACAAGTCAGCTAATTGGTAATCAGTTCCAACAAAGTATAATTCAACAATACCCTTTTCAACTTGTTCCTTAATGAAGTGATATCTGACATCAATGTGCTTCGTGCGGGAATGCTGTACCGGATTGCATGAGATGGCTATGGCCGACTTTGAGTCACAGTACATAGGTACTTTATCAAAATGGAAGCCATAATCCGTGAGTTGTGTTCTCATCCAAAGAACTTGAGCACAACATGCAGATAGAGACACATACTCCGCTTCGGCTGATGAAAGTGACGTGCAATCCTGCTTCTTGGAAGACCATCCCACAAGCTTGTCTTGACCTAGAAATTGTGCACCACCAGAAGTACTTTTACGTGTATCAAGACACCCTGCATGATCAGAATCTGAATAGGCCGTTAGAAAGAAACCGGTTTCCCTCAGATACCAGAGTCCCATGTGAATGGTATTCTTAAGGTACCGAAAGATCCGTTTAACCTCCTAGAGGTGCTTTTCAGTGGGTCGTGCTTGATATCGTGCACAATAACATGTAGCATGATGAATATCATGTCTACTTGTTGTCAAGTACATGAGGGACCCGATCATGGAACGATATCTCGTTTGATCTATGGGTAATCCCTCCAAATCAGCATCTAGGGATGTGGTTGATAATGATGTCCCAACGGGGTCACATGATGTCATACCATGCTTTGTGATTATCTCTTGACAATACTTAGCTTGGTTAATAAAGATACCACTTGAGGATTGGTGAACTTGAATTCCTAGAAAGAATTTTAGTTCGCCCACCATAGACATTTCAAATTTGCTGTGCATTACTTTTTCAAACCATTTTGAAAGTTTTGGGTTTGTAGACCCGAAAATAATGTCATCAACATAAATTTGCACAAGCAAAATGTCATCCCCATATTTATAAGTGAACAAAGTTAAATCAATGGAACCTTTTGAGAAACCTTTAGAGACCAGAAATTTCGAGATCTCGTCGTACCACGCCCTTGGAGCTTGCTTGAGTCCATAAAGTGCTTTGTGGAGACGATACACCTTGTCAGGATAATGAGGATTGACGAATCCTTCCGGCTACGTGACATAAACTTCTTCCTTCAAAGGACCGTTAAGAAACGTTGTCTTTACGTCCATTTGATAAACGATGAATCCCTTATGTGCATCATAAGCAAGGAAAATCTTGACCGCTTCCATTCGAGCTACTGGTGCAAATGATTCTTCAAAATCAATACCCTCTTTCTGTCCATACCCTTTAGCCACTAGCCTAGATTTATTCTTGATGATCGTGTTCTCTTCATCCATCTTGTTTTTCTAGATCCATCGAAGATTTAATGGTATTACATCGTATGGTCTGTCAACAAGTTCCCAGACTTTAAGTCTTTCAAATTGTTAAAGTTCATCCGTCATTGATTCAATCCAAGCGTGATCAGCCATGGCTTCTTTGATGTTTTTCGGTTCAGCTGAACTCACGGCGAGTGCGAACATACAAACATCGCCATCGATGTGAAGCTGTCGTTTTGTACGAACGGGCTGTGAAGGGTTTCCAGTGACATGAACCAAAGGATGATCTCTAGTCCAATGATGTGTTGAAGGATGTCGTTGATAGAACGTATGCATATTTGACGGATCAACATGGCAAGTAGAAGACTCTCCAGTTTCGTGTACCGGTGTACCGAATGGGTTGATAAATTCGTCTTCGTCAGATAATGCATCGTCTTCTTGATTTGTGTTTTCTGGAGCAATGACAGTAGTTGTGGATGTTGTAGGATCGATTGTTGAAGTGATATTCTGAGGAGGTAAATCTGCAGCAACCGGTGTTGAAGTAGATGAAGTTGTATCCTTTTGTTGACGATGATCGGTATCATCATTCTTATCATGAGTGACATCGGAAGACTTCGATACAACTTGTTTCTCCCCCGTGAAATATTCATCATACATTGGTACATATAACATTTCCAACTCTTCAATGGTCGTGTCGACTGTCATATCAGCTCTAGGAACATGTTCTGGAACCAGCGTTGAACTTGACGGTTCATTGCTGTGGTCTTGAGTTCCGAGTTCTGTGCGGTTTTGAACGGAAGTCGTTTGTCGTTGTGGATCGGGACTTAAACTGTTTTGTTCAAGAGCCATTTCTTGTAATTCATCAAATCGGATGTGAATAGTCTCGACAATCAATTTTGTTCTCTTGTTGTAGGGAGAAAATCTACGCGGAGCTTGTTCTCGAGTTTTTCTCTACTTTTAATTTTTATGAAGATGCCGAAGGGGGTGAGTTGTTTACTAAGAAGATTTTGAATTTTAGACTTTGTTGAAAGGGACATTCTTTGACTTTGAAAGAATTTGCTAATTACTTGGAGTTGTATAATAGAGAGGAGCGAAGAGCGGAAGGATTTGAGATTTATTTCCAAAGAGGGGAACGTGATCATGGAGACTTTAATGCTAATGAATTTTGGGCATCAATTTGCCCCGATGAGGATCCATTGAGCTTATCTAGGAGCTCGGCCACTAGAATTTCTAGTCCACTTTTGAGAGTGATTCAAAAGATGATTGCTTATGTCGTTTGCCAAAGAACCACGGGATATGATAAAATACAATAGAATGATTTGTGGTTATTGAGCATGTTTAGGAACAAGAACCGCGATCAGTACGCTAATGTGGCTTGGGTGATAGCAAAATGGATGAAAAAGAAAGGTCCTGGTAGTCAAGCGGGTAGTATGATTGTGTGTGGACAGTTTGTGACTAGGTTAGCTCGAAGAATGGGGCTTTTAAGTGATCAAGTTGTGAGTAGTCTTAGTCCACCGATTGTTTGTGATATCATTGACCGAATTACCTTGAGAGTTTTGATTGGAGCGGATGGAAGGTTGATGAGAGAAGACTCGCCTGTTAGAGCACCTCGTGTAGGTATGGCGAGAGCTCCTTGTGCATCACTCCAAGATGTTTGTGATCGAATGGGAAGGATGGAGATTAGGCAAGACCAACTTGGGTTTATGAAGGAGCGCCAATGCTATAGTATGGATCGATACGCTCCAGTTTTTGAGAGGATGGCGGAACAATATCATGTTCCGATGAGTGGACCTTATGGACCACCCGGATAACAGCACGAGCCATTCTACTACACCCAACAACCACCACCCTATCCACCCCACTTTTACCCATCTCAAGCTCCAAGGAATGATGAAACTGAAGAGGATATGTGAAGCCTCGTATGCGTGTGACTTTTGTGTTAGTCACATTTGAAATAATTTGAAAACATTTTTTTGGGCTTTGTAATATGCCTTTGTTGGCATTTAGGACACCTTAATACTTTTTGTGTGGGATTTTTTATTTTTTTTATGGTATGTGAAATATATTTGTATATATTATTTGTGTTAATTTACAGAAAATAAGCGAGTCAAGGCGAGCTTAGGAGAATATTGAAAATCTCGACTTCGCTCACGACTTGGAATAAAAGGGGAGTATTATTCTTATTTTCGCTCTAATTTTTACTTTTTCCTTATGTTTTGCATTAGGGACAATGCTCATAATAAGTATGGCGGGGGTGATTGAGTGAAAACAAGATCGAATAAAAGCTTTTTTTGAAAAATTAGTTTTCTGAAATTTCTGTACCCAGAAGTACGCCGCACATTCCAAATTGTGCGCCGCACTTTCTGGGCGAATTTTTAAAATTTTTGTACAATTTTAATAATAAATAAATAAAATAATAAAAAAAGTTTTTGTCGAAGGATTGATGATTCTTATAATTGTAAAGCTATTTTGACTCGAAATTGATAACGTTATTTACACAAAACTATATTCATAATTGTGAGGATCTTTTCCGTAAGCATTCTTACATTTTTAAAAAAATATTGTGTGTGCCGATGATTAGTTTAATTCTAGAACTTGTGCTTGGTAATCTTTACGAGACCATAGTGGGATCATACTTGTATGATAAAAAGTATTTTAAATGATAAAGAGGTAAAATAAATAAAAGAGAAAAAATTGAAAGTTTTGCCGATGTTTTAAGATAATTATATTGTTAGAAATCATATTCCAAAATGATAGTATATCATAAGTACGGGGGAAAGCATGCTCTCCCAAAAGAAAGATATTGAAAAAAATAATAATTATAATTATAATAGGCAAAAGGAAGCCTAAAAAGTTTCAAGTTATTCGCAAAAGCAACAACATAAAAATGATGATGTATTATTCTTTAAAACATGCGGTGGTAATAAAAGTTTTTTTAAAGACCTCTTTTGATATTCTACTTGGTGCTTACGCCAAAATTTGGTTTAGTTTAGTTCCTTGCACAAGCCTATGGTAATTTACTTTTCATGACCGTGCTATTGAGCGATAATCTACCCATGATAAGGAGAGTGTGTGAAATAAAAATATCTTCTTCGTGAGGTGTTTTATGGTGTTATCTTTGTTTTTCGATTGTTGGCTTTATCTATTCTTTCGACACTTATCAAAAATATATTTTTCCTTACTTGAGGACCAGCAAGAAGATAAGTATAGGGGAATGTGATAACGCCTCATTTATACATGTTTGTAATGATGCATTTGTCCTTGTTTGCTATGTAAATAAATAAATTATGTATTGAATTGATACTAATAAAAGGTATTGTTTGTATTACAGCCAAGGAAGAAACCATAAAGGAAAATAATGAAGAAATAAAGTGTTGTCCCATAATATTTAGATAATTAATGATAGAAAAATAGATGAAAAGAGATGGATTCCTAGAGAGAGAAAGTAGTGAGAGAAAGTAGAGAGAGATGATTAACTTGGTGAATATTAGATTAGGAATAATGAGAGTTACAAATGACCATCCACCCTCCTAACATGCTAGGAGGGTAGTATATCTAGTCTACCCACATGCGGGCTTTAATGGGCTATATATTGGGTCGGGCTTGTCTTTTGGACTTTAATTAGTTTAAATCCAAGCCCGTAAACCACGACTAATTAACTATCTATTACAACGTTCTAATATATATTTCAATATAAACCTATGACCGAACATTCTTGTTTGACTCGATATTTTGAGGCTAAGAATCTCCCCGAATGTGAGGTCATTCCTCTTCGATATTTGGAGTCCAATGGAGATTTATGAATTTCGTCATAAATGAGTCTTGAACGTGTAACAGTAGTCTTGTTCCTTCATGCTGTGATCTTTGAGCCTTTGTCATAGTCTTTCGACTTAGTCTTTTATCTTGAGATCTTCAAATCATTCTTGGCTTGTCTTTGCCATCTTGCGATCTTGTGTCTTTATCCACATGCTCACACTATTAATTGTTGAATAAGTCTTTGGGCATGAATATGTGGTTTTGAATCTTTGACTTTGCTGAGTACACCGTGACGCCACCTTCTTGAGACAAAACATAGACACAGACTAAATGGCTTTGACATTCGTCCTAAATCGGTAGCGTTTTACCTCCGGTCGGTGAAGACCATTATACGATATTAAATACCGTAGCTATGATAGGTAGATTCAGTTAAGAATCTCCTTGACAGGGTTTCGCGGCTGTACTACCCGTTCTCTTTACTCGACCATCTCAAAGCAAGACTGCGAACATAAAGAGTGAATCAATTGGATAAATATTCGCTTGATTAAAGTCGTCAATTCAAATTCCTGGAACAAGTTTGATTCATAAGAATCTTACCATTGTTGCCTTCCAGTTGACACAAGTTTGATTCATAAGTCACCTATCGTAGCGCTGTTTGATGTTGACGCTAGAAGGATTTCCATTCGTCACTGTGAATATTAATGAATATCACTCTGAATGTTCTGGCAAGACCATAAAGATATTGCGTAGAAACCTGAAACGAGTTTGAATCAATTCAGAATCAAACCACTGTTGCTTTTCAGTTTTACATATGTTTAATTCATAAAGAATCTTGCATATGACCTACCGCAGTGCTGTTTGATGTTAACACTGGAAGAATTTCCACTCATCATTGTGAATACTAAGTAGTATCACTCTGAGTGTTCTAGCAATATCACAAGGATATAGCGTAGGACTCTCTTGATCTTCATCCGTGTGTCCTAACGAGATTTGATTTATCTCTTGGCTCTAGACTCGATTTGTGCACTTTTAGTGGTCGGAGGCTGGAGCAAATGCTACCTATTCAATATCAACTATCTCGGAGTGAGAAAGTCAATAGAAGTCGTGTTGATCTCCGTGACAATAAAACAAACTTCTTTTGAGAGAAGCCTGAGTAGCTAGGAAAGGGTTGTGCTTTACATCACTGGGTCCATGATGAGTTGTCTTCATGATGTGTTGACCCGGTTTCTACCTAAGTTGTATGGAGGGCTTCTTTCTTTAGACCCTTTATCCTTACATTTCTTTTTCATTCTTCAACCCCTTCAATGCTTACTAGGACATCATTACTAGCACCTTGTTGTGATTGTTCCAGTGCTAGCATCAGTACTTAGTCGGCATTCAACTACGTTCACATTCTACTCCATCTTTCCTAAGGACTTCTAATAATCTATTAAATTGTCCCTGGGAAGATCCCTCCGGTTCTGGATGGATCATAGGACTTAAACCTAACCACCCTTTTGACACCAATAACGTCATGAATTAAAGATGTTGTGGGTATTTGATCGTAACCATGAGTGCTTGAGTCTTTAGATCACATTTTAATCACATTTTCTCCCCGTATCTCTAATATATAAAATCTTTTGATATTAGAGATACCAAATTTGATTAAAATATATTTTAAAAAATAGTCTTGAAAATCTTCGGGAGAAAGATGTGTCAAACTTAGCATGAATTTTGGAACGCTCCCCCTCAAAAATTGATCCAATGGAATTGTCATTATGAGGATATGATCCACATTAAACTTTTGAGGATAGGAGTTGTTGAACACACAATTTTTGAAAGATTTTGAATATCATTGAGAAATTCTTGAAAAAATTGTGTTCAACGCTTTTTGAAAAATCAATTCTTTTTGACGAAAAGGTTTTTCTAAAGCATAAACTTGAGTTCATAGACTTTGAATGTCTTGACGAATCCACTCAAGTGTAAGAAGATTTAACTTCTTTTGCTAAGGGTAAGGGCACAAAAGCGTACACTCCCCCGTGCATTTAGATCCGGGTTGCAATCTGAAAGTGATTACAAGCCATTGTGTTGAGCTTAAAACGTTGAATGTTTTGTGACAAGCTCAACCCAAGATAGATTTCTCTACCCGTTGTTGGAAATATTGTCCAAAATAGACAATTTCCTTTTGAAAAGGTAGAAATGACATGTTTTAAAAAATATTTACAACTTTCATTCGAGCTTTATGTACACACCCGTGTCGTTATTGAGCGACATTTCTAGGTACGTCCATATTATCGATACTGAAAGACATGTCGAGAAGAATATTTTTGGATTATCAAAGATTTTTTAATTTTGTATTTTGCTTTTTCATTAATATTTACAAGATAGATGTTTGATAGATGAATCAAGCAGGCTTCTTTGCCAGAATCTCCAGTTCTGCTGGAGTCAAACATTTCATACCAATTTGCCTAACAAGATACGCAAACCTCTCTTTTGAAAGAGCTTTTGTAAACAAGTCTGCTAATTGGTAATCAGTTCCAACAAAGTATAATTCAACAATACCCTTTTCAACTTGTTCCTTAATGAAGTGATATCTGACATCAATGTGCTTCGTGCGGGAATGCTGTACCGGATTGCATGAGATGGCTATGGCCGACTTTGAGTCACAGTACATAGGTACTTTATCAAAATGGAAGCCATAATCCGTGAGTTGTGTTCTCATCCAAAGAACTTGAGCACAACACGCAGATAGAGACACATACTCTGCTTCGGCTGATGAAAGTGACGTGCAATCCTGCTTCTTGGAAGACCATCCCACAAGCTTGTCTTGACCTAGAAATTGTGCACCACCAGAAGTAATTTTACGTGTATTAAGACACCCTGCATGATCAGAATCTGAATAGGCCGTTAGAAAGAAACTGGTTTCCCTTAGATACCAGAGTCCCATGTGAATGGTATTCTTAAGGTACCGAAAGATCCGTTTAACCTCCTTGAGGTGCTTTTCAGTGGTTCGTGCTTGATATCGTGCACAATAACATGTAGCATGATGAATATCAGGTCTGCTTGCTGTTAAGTACATGAGGGACCCGATCATGGAACGATATCTCGTTTGATCTATGGGTAATCCCTCCAAATCAGCATCTAGGGATGTGGTTGATAATGGTGTCCCAACGGGGTCACATGATGTCATACCATGCTTTGTAATTATCTCTTGACAATACTTAGCTTGGTTAATAAAGATACCACTTGAGGATTGGTGAACTTGAATTCCTAGAAAGAATTTTAGTTCGCCCATCATAGACATTTCAAATTTGATGTGCATTACTTTTTCAAACCATTTTGAAAGTTTTGGGTTTGTAGACCCGAAAATAATGTCATCAACATAAATTTGCACAAGCAAAATGTCATCCCCATATTTATAAGTGAACAAAGTTAAATCAATGGAACCTTTTGAGAAACCTTTAGAGACCAGAAATTTCGAGAGCTCGTCGTACCACGCCCTTAGAGCTTGCTTGAGTCCATAAAGTGCTTTGTGGAGACGATACACCTTGTCAGGATAATGAGGATTGACGAATCCTTCCGGCTGCGTGACATAAACTTCTTCCTTCAAAGGACCGTTAAGAAACGTTGTCTTTACGTCCATTTGATAAACGATGAATCCCTTATGTGCAGCATAAGCAAGGAAAATCCTGACCGCTTCCATTCGAGCTACTGGTGCAAATGATTCTTCAAAATCAATACCCTCTTTCTGTCCATACACTTTAGCCACTAGCCTAGATTTATTCTTGATGATTGTGTTCTCTTCATCCATCTTGTTTTTCCAGATCCATCGAAGATTTAATGGTATTACATCGTATGGTCTGTCAACAAGTTCCCAGACTTTAAGTCTTTCAAATTGTTAAAGTTCATCCGTCATTGATTCAATCCAAGCGTGATCAGCCATGGCTTCTTTGAAGTTTTTCGGTTCAGCTGAACTCACGGCGAGTGCGAACATACAAACATCGCCATCGATGTGAAGCTGTCGTCTTGTACGAACGGGTTGTGAAGGGTTTTCAATGACATGAACCAAAGGATGATCTCTAGTCCAATGATGTGTTGAAGGATGTCGTTGATAGAACGTATGCATATTTGACGGATCAACATGGCAAGTAGAAGACTCTCCAGTTTCGTGTACCGGTGTACCGAATGGGTTGATAAATTCGTCTTCGTCAGATAATGCATCGTCTTCTTGATTTGTGTTTTCTGGAGCAATGACAGTAGTTGTGGATGTTGTAGGATCGATTGTTGAAGTGATATTCTGAGGAGGTAAATTTGCAGCAACCGGTGTTGAAGTAGATGAAGTTGTATCCTTTTGTTGACGATGATCGGTATCATCATTCTTATCATGAGTGACAGCGGAAGACTTCGATACAACTTGTTTCTCCCTCGTGAAATATTCATCATACATTGGTCCATATAACATTTCCAACTCTTCAATGGTCGTGTCGACTGTCATATCAGCTCTAGGAACATGTTCTGGAACCAGCGTTGAACTTGACGGTTCACTGCTGTGGTCTTGAGTTCCGAGTTCTGTGCGGTTTTGAACGGAAGTCGTTTGTCGTTGTGGATCGGGACTTAAACTGTTTTGTTCAAGTGCCATTTCTTGTAATTCATCAAATCGGATGTGAATAGTCTCGACAATCAATTTTGTTTTCTTGTTGTATACTCTATATCCCTTAGACTGAGTTGCATATCCCACAAGAATACATGCATCACATTTTTCTTTCATCTTATCCAAATTTTCACCATCTCGTATAATGTAACAAGTACATCCAAAGACATGAAGGTGTTTGAGTGAAGGTTTTCGATCATGAATTATGTGATTGTCTTTTCGTATCTTAGGATAATTAAGGAGCGGTTTTATGTGTAGCATGCGGTTGACACGGCTTCGGCCCAAAAGTATAGTGGAAGTTTTGAAGCGGATAATAATGTTCGAGCAGCTTCAACCAAAGTACAGTTTCATCTTTCAACAACGCCGTTTTGTTCGGGTGTTCGAGCAATAGATGTTTCATGTTCAATCCCTTCGGCTTCAAAATACTTTCTCAGATTTGAATTTAAAAATTTTGTACCTCTATCAGTACGAACCACTTTAACTTGAGCTTGAAGACCGCGTTGTATCAGTTTAAGAAAGCTGATGAGAACTTCGCGTGTTTCATCCTTGGACCTCAAGAAGTGAGTCCATGTGTACCTTGAGTAATCATCGACAATTACCATAATATATTTCTTTCCATTGATACTCTGAACACGCATGGGACCACACAGATCCATGTGAAGAAGATCTAACCGTCCTTTAGAGCTTGGTGTGGTCTTTCTTTTGAAGCTACTTCGTTTAGCTTTACAAAGTTCACAAGAAGAAAAAAGATTATCTTTGATGAATTTCAAGCTTGGAAGGCCTCTCACAATATCTTTCTTGGAAAGCAAGTTAATGGTATCAAAGTTGAGATGAGAAAGACGTTGATGCCATAACCATGCCTGAGTCGTTGAAGCTTTAGCCATGAAGCAAATTGGAGTTGATGAAGTTGTGTCTTGAAGTGAAATTGTGTAAAGATCAGTACCCTGTGTACCAGTAAGTAAGTCATTCCCATCATAATCACGAACAAAACATGTCTTCTGTCTGAAAGCAACTTCCAAATCCGCATCACAGAATTGACCAACCGAGAAAAGATTGTGATTGAGCCCTTCGACGTAGTATACCCTTTTAATCGTGATATTCCCCTGAACCAAATCTCCATATCCTAGGATCGGTGCAAATTGATCATTTCCGAATCGGGTGCAAATTGATCATTTCCGAATCAGACCGTACCCAGGAACTTCTCCACGAAGTTAATTAGAAGCTTGAGATTCCCCGTCATGTGCTTCGTGCATCCGGAGTCCAGTATGAAGAGAATTATTTGTATCACCTGTAGAAGAGTTAGAACACGATGGAGCATTTGCTAAATTGGATATCACAGTATTTGTGATAGTAGAATCATTAGTGTCCTTATCAACATTTAAAGGCAAACTAACACTCGTTTTCACATTTTTTGTCCTAGCTTTAGGCATCCATTTATATCCTGGAGGACATTGATTAGCAAACCACCATTTCCAAGACTTACTAGCAGACTCATATAATTCCTTAATTCTGCTTCTAGGGTTCTTAGTGGTGGAGTCTGATGCATTACTTTTCTTAGTGGGGGTAGCACCAGAATGGTTCACTTTGCGTTTGGGTTTACTAGCTCTAATAGGCATCGCAACTTGCTTCTTAGTTCTAGTATCTACACCTTTGACTTTATTCATAGCACACATAGAATGATTAGCATTAGCACACTTGCCACATTTGACACAAACAAATTTCACATTCATAGCATTCACATCATTCATATAGTCATTACATGCGATTATAGACTTTTTATTCTTAAAAACATTTAAATTCCTAGGGTGTGCTTCTACTTCCTTCATCTTCCCTTGATTCTTGTGTTTCCAGACCTTATCATTCACTTGAGTGCTCTTAAGCTGAGGCCGGCTAACACTAGTAGTGGAGACTATTCCTGTAGTAGAAGACACACGAATATTAGTGTTTCTAGAAGTCTGAGGCGATTGAATAACTTTGTTTGTGGGCTTAGTGGTCATTCTATACATCCCTGGTTTAATCACATTATTGTGCTTAACGCTTGGTGCTATGACATTCCTTATGGGTTGATTTTGTGGTAACCTTTCCTTTCCATCTATCTTGAGGGTAAACACAGGTTTTGCAAACGAGGAATTTGATAAAGCAGATTGTTTTCCCAAGATAGAGGATCTATTCTCTTTAGAGGCATTGGGTTGTCTAACAACATGTTTCTTAATGCTAGGTTCCACAACTTTCCCACCCATTTTAGCAACGAGTTTCTGCAACTCTGCTATCGCTCTGTCCCTGTCTTGTAACTGAGCTTTCAACCCTTTAATTTCCAAATTTTGTTCATTCATTTCTCGAAACGTTTGGGAAAGTTTTTCTTGCAATTTATTATCATGTGGAAAACTACCAACGTCTTTTTGCAAAGCAAGTTCAAGAGAATGACAATGTTTTTGAAGGAAACCAGTCTTGTGTTGAAATAACTCAAAAGCCTTTTTATCAACATTTTCTTTACGTTTCAAAAGCTCAATTTCAAGATGTTCACATTCTTTGATCTTATCAAGATATTTGCATGCAACATCAGAATATTCATAATTATCAGCACAAGATGTAAAATAAGCACACATAACATCTTTAGAAACACATTCTTGCAATAATAAATCATATTCATCTAAAAAATCAGACTTCTCCATTTGAAGATCTTCAATGTGTTTCTCAAGAGATTCAACATATTTTAAATTATCATACATTTCAGTCAGAATGAACTCCTCAAGTTGAAGAACAGTTTCTTTAATCAACGCCGTGTTAGGAATTAAGAGTTCTTTCACAAGCAAGGTAATATCTTGAGGAATCGGACGTGTCCACTCAGCATTTTCACGTTTTGCCCAGTCTCTTTCAACAATAGATTTAACATTATCTATGTGGTGTTTTAGAATACCTAATGTTTTCCTACTCTTGCTTTTAGATTCATCTAGAGGGAGGTAGTTTATGTATTTGTAAACATTAGATTTCTTAGGGGCAAAAGCTTTCTTCTATTGAATTCTCTTTTGTTTGCATTCTAGAAACACTTCCTCACGAGTTTTCTGAGTTTGTTTGTTGAAAAGACCATAAAGACTATTCTCATAAGCATAATTATATGGTTTTACAAACTCCTCATTGACAAGTGATCGACTATCATCATCCCAAAGGGCGGTCTCTTCACTATTGGAACTAACAGGCATGCAATCAAGACCAGTTCTTTCAGTCTCATCAAGATAAAGATGCGGGTTCGCAGCTTGAGCTTTGGCAAGGTACTCAGGACTTGCAAAGCTAGCTTGACCCTTAAACATCGACGGAGGTGCTATCATTCTTACGGATTGAATAGAATCATGCGTTTTATAAACAACGTTCTTCAAAAATTCAACTTGTTCTTCTAGTTTTGTTACTTTTTCGGTTTCTTTATCATATCTACTTTTGAAGTCTTGTTTTAACGCATCTACCTCTTGTTTCTTATCCTCAAGAATTTTAGCAGAATCTGTAGTGGTCATAGAGATCTTTTGTTCAAGTTCATTAACTTTGGTATTGGCAAGGTACGTTTTTGACGTTCACCCATTAAGAAAACATTATATTGACGCTTCTCTTTGGCTAATAACTCAAGAGTGGTATTATATTTGTTTTCAAAATCGTCCTTTTGACTTTTTAACGCACTTCCCTTGTACCCCTCAAGCTCTTTGGTTTTTTGAAGGAGCTCATCTCTATAGCTTTCAGTCATCTCAGTAGATTTGATAAGAGCAGCTTTGCATTCTTCAAAACTTTGAGTGAGCGTAGCGTTTGCCTTCTTTAATTGCTTTTGACTCTTTTTATTTTCAGTGACATCTTTTTGTAAAGTAGCAATTAAATTAGCAAGCGCAATACGTTCCTCTTCATCATATTCATTTGCATGTTGATCATCCTCAGACTCATTATTGCACATGTCTGATGAATCGGGTTTGGTATTTCTATCAACCGTTTCCATCATACACGTGTCATTAATGGGATTGGGTAGATCACTATGCTCAGGAATATCACCAAACACATTATATTCATCAGTAGTATGTACCTTATCGATTGGCTCAGTGTCAAAGATAGGGCCATTGTCATCTTCAGTGACTTTGAGAACTTCTTCAACCTTTGCCATGTACGAGTAATGTGCATCGAGATCTTGATCAGAATCTTCATCATCAGTATCATCAAGCATTGCTCCTTCCTCAGCTGACAATTTAACCCCTGCTTCCATCTTTTTGCATAGCAACATCTTTTCCTTATGATAACCAGAGTCTCTAACCCGTTTTAGCTTCCTGCATTCCTTTGCCATATGCCCATAACCTTGGCAATTAAAACATTGAATCCCACTCTGCTGAACCACTTGACTTCCAACAGTTTCCCTATTCCCAGTAGCAGCAGCAATCCTCTGAGTATCATACTTGGCAGTTTGTCGATCATACCTTGCAGAACCCTCAACATGCGTTAGATTATGTCGATCATACCTAGAAGGACTTTCACCACGTCGACGTGTGTCATACCTTGGAGGACTCTTAACATATCGGTTCTTTGTGTTAGATGATGTACGAAGATTGTTGTTGGTGGGTTTGTAGATTTTCTTGTAAGTCTTCATTATGAAAGCAATTTGTTGTTTCATCTCTTGATTCTTTTGAGCTTGGTCTTCATCACTATCTTCTTTAGATGATGATTCAGATGGTGGTGATGGTGCTCTTGGCACTTTACCTCGAGATTTTGTGGAAGATGAAGACTTAGATGATGTGGAATATCGTGGTGAAGATGATGTAGTGGAATATCGTGGTGAAGATGATGTAGTGGAGTATGGCTTAGGAGCACGAGAGTGAGGATCTTGAACATGTTGAGTGGTAGTCACTAAAGCAAGTGGATTAGCCGTTTTTGCAACACGTTCAGCTCGAATCTCATTTGCTTCATTCTGAAATTGCTTCAAGATGTCAAAGAGTCGATGATATGAGACATCGTCTAACGTTTCTTGTTGTTTCACCAAAGTGACGAACCGTGTCCACTCGGGTTGAAGTTGTTGAAGAAATTGAACATTGACTTGCATGGTGGAGACTTGCAGATTATTTCTTGTCATGTCATTCATCATCTTATAAAACCTGGAGTAATAAGAGTCAATTTTTTCTCCATCCCTTGAAGTAAACTTGCCAAAATTCCAAAACAAGTTTGTTTTGACATCTTGTTTGTTGAGTGATTCTCCTTGTTGCAAGCATTCAATAGCAGTCCACATTTCATGTGCTGTAGGGAATGCATCAACCGTGGAATAAATGTCATCTCCAATCCCACTTAGAACCATATAGATGGCTTCCTTCTCCGCATCATGCCAAGCACAATTTTCAGGTGTGAGATCAGCTCTTGTTTCATCACGTTCACTTGCAGGAATTGGATCAGTAGTATTTGTGGCTGCTCTTGGAGGAACTGAGATTTTCTTGAATACATATGGTCCATGAGTAATACATTTCCTCAAGGCATCACCATCGGGTCTTGTATCAAGATATCGTATGAAACGAGATTGCCATTGAGCATACCGACCAGACACAAGCATTGGTGGTCTCTCTTTATTACCCGCCACCATGATATTGTTGTTTGTGACACGATACTCTTGAGTAGAATCCATATCTAGAGACTTTAAATCGATGAATTGAGAATGGATCTTAAGTAGATGTGTGTTGATTGTTGTTGTCGATGAAAAATGTTAAAATCCCCTAAAAATTGTCTTCACAAGAAACCAAAAAATCGAAGGCGAAAAATCACACGTTAAAAATGTCCACTTTTGGGTTTTTTCGGAATAACTAACATTTTCAGAATAATTGGTGTATTTCGGAATAACAAGGTTTTCAGAGAAATGCCTTTCTTCGGAATATTGATGTTTTCAGAAGAAAAAAAACAACTTCTTCGGAATAATGGTTTTTCAGAAAAACGTGGATCTTCGGAAAATTGATGTTTTCAGGAAAAACAACTTCTTCAGAATAATGGTGATTTCAGAAAAACGTGGATCTTCGGAATAATCTTCGGAATAAATGCTTTTTCAGAAAATGAGATTTTTCGGAATAATCTTCGGAATAATCTTTGGCATAATCTTCGGAATAATCTTCGGAATAATCTTCGGAATAATACCAAATTCAGAGAAAATGAAAAATTCAGAGAAACTTACCTTCTTCGGAATAAACGTTTCTTCGGAATAGAGGCTTTTTCGGAATAAGTCACTTTTCAGAAAAATCACTTTTTCGGAATATTCACTTTTTCAGAATACTCACTTCTTCGGAATAGAAAACCCTTTTCCGAAAATCTGTTTTTTCGGAATAATTAACCCTTTTCTGAAAATCTTCTTTTCGGAATGTTCTTGAAGCAATGAAACCGTAACTCAAAAAACAATCCAAACACCTCAAAATCTTGCGATTTTGACCACGAAAACCAAACCAAATCCCTACCAAATCGATATAAATGATTTATATCAAGATTTCTAGCCCGAAAATACTAAACAAAATTTAATTTGGGATGATTTATATGGAGAAATCAACCGAATCAAATTCAAACCAAACAACCAAACACAATCTACCCCGTGGCGATTGATACCAAATGTTGTCCCATAATATTTAGATGATTAATGATAGAAAATCGATGAAAAGAGATGGATTCCTAGAGAGAGAAAGTAGTGAGAGAAAGTAGAGAGAGAGATGATTAACTTGGTGAATATTAGATTAGGAATAATGAGAGTTACAAATGACCATCCACCCTCCTAACATGCTAGGAGGGTAGTATATATAGTCCACCCACATGCAGGCTTTAATGGGCTATATATTGGGCCGGGCTTGTCTTTTGGACTTTAATTAGTTTAAATCCAAGCCCATAAACCACGACTAATTAACTATCTATTACAACGTTCTAATAAATATTTCAGTATAAACCTATGACCGAAAATTCTTGTTGACTCAATATTTTGAGGCTAACATAAAGAATAAAGGGGCTAAAGAAGAAATTATGCTGAAAAGGAGCATAAGTACGAAGCACATTCTGTTTTGTGCGGCGTACTTTCAAAGTACCCCGAATGTGGAGAATAACAAGAAGTGTGGCGCATAATTTCGCAAGTGCGGCGCACATTTATACCTGATGAAGTGCGGCGCACAAATGAACAAGTGCGGCACACATTTCACTGCAGTTACACAATTAAGTGCAATTATGCATGGCTATAATGGTGAACCTTTGATATACTTTCAGGACTTCTAACCTACGAAATTTCAAGTATAAATAGAGCCCTTGGCCAGGCATAATCATATATCTCATTCCAAACTTTCTCCATTGTTTAGGAGAAACAATAATCAAGGATTTCTCCAAATCCTTGATCATAGTTACTAGAGTTAGTAAACCTTAGTTGGTTTATGTTATTGGTGCTGGAACAAGAAAACTCAGAAGTGTTGCTAGCCATTTGTAATAAGTTCAAAGACTTATAAATCCTTTGGAAGCAATTATTGAATAATCTTGTGGTATAATTCTTATTTCAATTATGTCAATCTTTTACTTTGATTTACATATGTTTGAAATGATCTTATTTACTGTTATTATAGAGTAGTGTGATGTGCACTTGGTTAAGGTTTAATAGCCTTATGATTAGATATTAATACTAGCTTTGCTGGGGCAAAGTGTGGCGCACAATTAGTTTTGTGCGACGCACTTTTTCCCTGGGTTCTTGAATATAAGTGTGGTTTGGATACTCATGTATTATGTGTTACTATGTAAGACCATTGTTATATGTTGGACTCATCCATGATCATCGACTAATACTCATGTGAGTGGATGAGTTTCATGTCATCTAATAAATGAATCTTGTTAATCACTTTTGTAACGATTAGGGGATTAAAACATATACCAACTCTTGCATAATCTCATGTAATACCTTAGTTATCGAAATCAAGCATAAACTTATCTTAATGTTGTTGGTATGACAAAGTCTTTAACCGGATTCTTGTCATATCAATTAGATGTTGCATGCACGACTAATAATCGGTATGTTGTCTTACATTGTTTATGTGCTTATATTTCATCCTTGCTACCTATCTATCATATGGTTATGATCGTAGCTAAACGCACCCTTTAATACAAATTGTTAAGTATATCTTTAGAACTTGTGACACTCTAGAGGTAATTGTTTTAATATTGTGATAACAACAATCCCGTGGAACGAACTGGACTTTACCATTAAGCTATGCTATACATAAAAGGGTATACTTGCCCGTATTTATGTTTCTAGTCATTTGTGTGGTAATATCTTGAATAAAAATTAAGACTTGCAAACGAACATCAGTCATAAAATCTTAATTCCCACAATATTCCCCTATTTGATGATGACAAAACATCCATATATCTCCTTTCTTATTAAATAAACTTTTTTTAAACAAAAGTCCCCATTAATCATTTTGGTTTATTAAATAAAAGATACGCGTGATGCGTGATGGTTGTATTTCCTTTCAAACCATAATCACCCCACCTAGGAGTGTATACAACACGTGACAACGCACGAGATATTCGAGATCGACACATAAATTGCTCGAAGCCGACTTTTAATAAACGAGTTGAGCTCGACTTTGAGCTATTCGATTTTATTTTTTAGGAGAATTAAGGCTATATTTGGCCAAATTAGTTGTAAGTTGTTAACATGAGTTACATAAAGTTATATCTTTTCATCAATGAAAATGTTTGATAAATTAACTTTTACTGTAATTGTAACACCCCCAAATTTATACAACTCAATACAGCGGAAGACTCGTTGGTGTTACGGGATAGCACATTACTCACATCATAGACAACGCATAAAAATCGCGTCGTTTAATAATAAAGCATTTCCATTCATAAATATCAAAGTTACATCGGTCCCAAGTCATTGTATTTAATACAGGTTTTACAAACATTTGAATGGAAATTATAATTTAAGTGCGGGCCATGAATTCTTGTCGTCTTCCCGAGAATTACCTTCAAGTACCTGAGATTAAACATGTTAAAAGAAAAGGTCAGCGATAACGCCGAGTGAATTCATAGAGTTTAATAAAATCCATCAATATAATATCAGTATAGAAATATTACTGAAAATCATTTTGTACGAATCTTTGTAATAGGACATAAAATAGCCAAAGTCATTTTTATACAAATCCTTATCGAAAATCATAATATAGGCATTTGCCTTAAAAATCATTATACGAGCCAATGTCGTAAAAACATCATACAATACGTCTTATGACGTTGTATGAAAATAAAAACCGTTATATGAATATGGTTATGAAAACCAAAACACAAACATAATATCAATAGTATGACCCTGTATTGCTAGTCAGGCAATACGTCGTAATTCTGAGCGTCTAGTAGTATTTCGTTAGTTTTGGATTATTATAAGCCGCATGACATTGTTACCTTACTAAACCAACAACGGGTAGCTAACCCGATACCAATTTTGCCCATCTAAAGTAGCGTGTCGTCACAAAGGTCACGCTATGGAAATCTTCTCATACATAAATTCGCTTACCAATCAATGTGGCACGACGGGGATCAACCGTCAAGGCGCGAACTAGGGTGATCGTCCCCAAATAGTACTATTATATGCACAAGCGTCTACCAAATCCCCGGTAGTTCATAATTCATGCTAATGGGACTTTTAGTGACATAACCTAACTTTAATAATCCATTTAATTTCATCTATCGGGTCATTTAATCATTTATCGGGTCATACAATCGGGTCATACAATCATTCGGGTCCAAATCAATAAACAAACAATCGGGACAAATGGTGTCCTATTTTATAAAAACTAACATGTTATCTCCCTCGCGGGTTTATAAAACATTTCATAAAACATTTAAAAGAGTGCGAGGCTATGAACTCACGTTGATGTGGGAAAGCGGGTTATCGGCAATTCGGACGTACGGTACGTGCTTCAATCACGGAAACCTAGACAAGTAATAATCGGTCTTAGACTCATGTCCAATGACTTTATAAAAATAACAATTATGTATACATATGATGATTATATATACATATGATGATCAATTGGGTTTACATATTCTCGTTTACTCATTTTAGTGTTTACGTATTGGTATCTTCTTACTAGTTTACTAGTTTTACCTATTTACGTGTTTTAGGTCCAATAAACTTATTATAAGTTCTTTAACTTGTTATAACCCATTTTACACTTATATTATCAGTATTTAAACTTTACAAGTTGGGCCCAAATGGGTTAAGCCCAATAAATAAGTTTATAAGTGTTTTAGTCCATTTTGTTGTTTTATTAGTCCGATAAGGTCCGTATGTTATATAATTCGGGTCTTATCGGTTTTTACTTGTTATACATGTTTATATATCAGTATATAAGTTTTATAAAGTTTACATTAGACGGGTCCAACCATCTAAGTTTTATTAACAAAAACGTTAATTTTACGGTATTAGCCGAAAAAGTCGTAAAAATCATGTTTATAGTTTTATAACTTATAAAACTTAACAAGTTACCATTTTTATAAAATGTCCACTTATTTACCATTGTACATATTTATATAAATGTATTATATATGTTAGTGGGTTTTAATTTATATTTTATACTATTAAATTTTGAGTGCTTATATAATAGTATTATACTTTAATTTCCAAAATCTGATTTTTATTTTTATCTTCACCAAAACTTCCATATCTAGAGTTCTATATAGAGATAGAAGCTCAAATTTTTATCACATAAACTACATGATATGTTCTCCATTTAACTCATATAGCTACTGTTGAATCATCTTCTAAGTATTTTCAAAAAATCGTCCAAAACAGTAACCTCAGATTTGTACTTTAAACTTGTTTTGATCATATCTCACTCATTACAATGATTCCATTGCATGGCCAACTTTCACATGTGTACAAGACCCATAGCTTACTGTAAATCCATTCTACATCATTTTATCAGTTTAACATGTGGTTCTTTACTGTTTTTATACAGCCTATCATTTAAACAAGATTTACCCCTTTTTACTTATAGTTTTTCATCTTTTTATCCATGATTATCAACACCAAATCCCCACACAATATTTTTATCATCATATAATCATCATAAACATATACAATAGGAAATAAAATACATGATTACATAACCAAAAATAATAAGAGGATGAGGAGGACAATCTTTATACCACCAAGTTGATGTAGGTTATGATTTGGACATGGATTTTGAGGGAGAAACTTGTGAATAACCATGACCATCTTCAAGACCACCATGCTTCATGAACTCCTTGTGAAAAATCAGCCTTAATACTTCATGGAAACTCCTCCTTGGATGTTAAAACTTGCACCAATCTTCATCTCTTTGAATGGAGATTAACATATGTTAATTATAACATATGTTTGTGGTTAAAATTTGATCAAGTGATGGTGATTTGGGGTGTAAAATGGGACGGCCAAAATGGCTTAGAGAGAGAGAGTGTGTGTTTTGCATGGAAGGAAATGAATGTGTGTGTAGCTAGTGGTAAATGGTGAAGTGGTTTAGCTAGTTGGTGGTAGGTGTAAGCTTAATTGCTAAGCTACTATGACAAGTGTTAGTGTATTGTTTACACTTTGACACCTCAAAGGGTGTTGTGTAGCTTGCTTGGGCCGGTTTTGATGGGGGTGGGGCAAGTGTCCCACTTGTCTCATCCCCATTTATTTACGGGTACTCCTCGATTCTAGTTTCCTCGATTTGCATGTCCTCGGGTCGTTTTACGAAAAATGTTTTTATAAATTATGAATCAACGTCACAAAACGAATCCAATAAAAATTGTCTCATCAAAAACGGAGTTCAAAAACATAAATACGTAATCCTAAGGTTTCCGGTTTAGTCGTAAAGGACGTTAAAATAAAATCGTAAGTCCTAATCTCTTCTCGTAAATTTGTGAGTTTATGAACCAACACAAATTTAAAACTCCAAAATAATATTCACGAATAAATTTATTTTCTGAAATGTCGGACTGTCACCAAGGACGGTGTATGTAAACGTAAGTACGTAACGTAGAATCCTCCGGTTTAAACGTAGTCGACGCTACTTCAAGACGTAAATCCAAATTTCTTTCCAAAAATAAGTGAGTTCATATTGTAACATTAAAATAATGTTTTTAAATAATATTCAAAAATAAAATATCAACCATAAATTGACGGATTGTCACAGCATTTACCCCTAAACAGGATCTTTTTCCTCAAAGATCATCTTACCTTACTACTTGCTTCTTATAGAGTTAAAGCCATGTGGGTATTTCCTCCACATTCGGTCCTTTCTCACAAGTGCAATTCATTATAATACGCGAGTTTCATCAAACATTACTACGGGAATAAGATCAGGCTTAATGTTGACTTACTTTCTCTATCCATGATGTTCACGGGTTTTTGATGAATGCAACTTTTCACCGATCTAAGCTCTACTAAGAATAATCAGATTCTCACTTGATAGATATTCCATCAAGTTCGACATACGAAACATAATTCACACAGTCTTTGAAGTCCTAGGGTAGATCCAGCTTATATGCCTTTCAAACCAATCTTTTATATCATCTCAATGGTCCCATACAACGGGGACTTATATCCCATGATTTGTCAGATCATGAATTCATTTTTCCAAGGTTAAAAATTTTGGCATAACTTCGCTACCCATTTGGCACTTCAAGATCTACATTTCATATTCACATAACCTCCTGCCCACTATCGGCAGTTAATAATCAAATCCTAATTTCAACAATCATTTCAGATCTCGCGGGTCAGGTATTTTGCAAGGTTAGGTTTGCCATCATAGGAAACCTTAAACCTAAAAGACATGTCCAACTCACAGTGGGTGTATGTCGGGTGTCTTCATCTCAACTCTTGCTTACAGATGCTCTAAGATTTAGATCCTAGCAAGATTCGATCTCAATCCTAATACGATGATTATCAATGGTAATCCTTCCAAAGGAAAGCGATTATACGATTTATTACCAAAGGTCAATCATTCAAACATAAAACAACACTTATAGTATTTTGTATCGCTACTTTACCTCGTCCCTTCGATTTGGGGTGGTACATAGTACTCTCATCAAGGTTCGTTCTCAATGATTTCTGAGCAAATCTCTAGAAATTCGATGCGAAGCGAGGGTCTTGATAAAGATGTTCGATACAGGCACACTATGTTTACATAACTCTTTTGCATTTATCATTAACGGGAATGATATTAGCAGATTTGGTCAGTCTGTCGACGATGACCCAAATCGAATCAAATTCAGATGATGACCTTTGCAATAGCTAAACGTTTACTAATGTATGAGGCGATGTCTGCCTTCATAATTTATCACTAGTATAACTTCTTTAGACAAAGATACTTTTAGTCAAAAAAAATGACATACATATAATACTTATACTTACAAGATTTCCAATATAACTACATCTCACAATCTTCCATATTTAGACAATCACAAGTGCCCTTTTATACATTTAACGCTATCGGCTTCTCAATTCTAATGGTTCACATTAGCCGCGAACCACTTTTATTATCTATATTATCCTTTTCACAAACATCATCTATTTTACATTGTTCAACAATTTATTTTGCACCTTCATTATTAAGGAACATGTCCTAATTGGTTCTTTATCTTTTATACATAATGTGTCAGTAATTACGTTCACTTTCCTGATGAAATAAATATCATATCCATATTTATTCAAAAATTATTTCTTCACATTTTCTGAGTTTTAGTTTCTTCTCAACTATCATCCTTATCTGTTTTACTCAATCCGTCGTCTAAAGCATCGATAATTATTATAATTAATTAAATAATTATTAGTTAATTTTCATGAAGCGTAAACGTAAAAGTTTTAAATTTCTTAGTTCGACCAAATATATAAAATGTTCAAAAATAAATTTGAATTTAATTAACACGATTTTTGTTGATTTATTGAAAATAATTAATAGGATTCGTAAATGTTCGAAAAATCTTTGGTTATACTGTGGTCAAAATTTTCTTAGTTTGAAAAGCGTAAATTATCGTTTCAAATTTCAAGTCATGGTTCAAATGGTTTCCTCAATTCTTCTTAGGTTATCTTGAGGTATACACAAACATTTACCCCTAAACAGAAGTTTAGTTAAATGGTTTGTGTATAAGGGAATAATCCCTTAAAATCCTTTTGTTAAAACATTTGTCAAAATATATTTGCACTTTCTTTTTGGTAAAATCCAAAGTCTTAAAAGGGCTCTTAATTTTTGAAGAGTCTATATGCATATACCTTACCGTCATTAATCCAATGGTCATTTTATGTAAAGGATTAAGTCTTTAATCTCATGTTAATTATTTAAGGTACAGGTTTTAATTGTTCGGCCAATTCATGGCAATCTATAATTAATTATTAACTTCATTCTTATTTTTATAAACAAATGGTCGATAATGATCACGAGCATGAATTTATCAAATTACAGCCTATACACGTGATTCACCAAATTTATAAATGCTACATGTGTATTGGTCAATCCAAACGTCACCACGTGAAACTCATAATGTTCATTACAAGTACCGGATGTAGTGATTGGAATACATAATCTTTTTCGCGGACGCGACGTTGATGATAACCATGCCGTGAATCAAATCTTTAAAACATACACTAAAACCTTGTAAATGATCGAACAAATCTTCTATTTCGAGTTATGGATATCGTTTTCGATTGTCAATTTACTCAGTTCACAATAATCTATAAATATAAGGAATGATAACACCATAGCTCTTCATGATGACAGGCTTGGTATATTAAAATCTTTCTCCGACAACTCTCTTAGTTGTACGGTAATTCCTTTAATTTAGATGGTGCTGACGTACAGTGCACAAGCCACAAGAGCAGCACCGGAAATATAATCAATACCAATTTCAACTTGCCTTAATGGCGAAAGTCTAGGTAATTCACCAATAAATATCTCCTAAAGTTTCAGATAACAAAAACATCTTTTAATAAATCATATTAGGTTCTTTCTAGATTACAATATCTATAACTAGTTCACAACCATTCATGGTAATATTTCAAGTCTTAATACAGGATATGGTCATCCATCAAGAATTATTTAGATCACATTTGATAATCAACATCTTATCATTTAGGGGAATTCTACTCGAGTTCCCATCAATTAAGACAATGTCGTCATGTCATAATCAATCAATCCATTCTACTGGCACTATCAACTTTCCAGTTTCATTGCCGTCGATAAGATGTGATCTTCTCAAAAGACTAATAATAATTCAAAATCCTTCACAAATTCAAGGATATATGGAGACACAACTAACCTTTAAAAGAGCAAGGTCAACGCATAATCTATGCGAGAGAATTTCAAATCAGATACAGACGAAAGCATTTAACGAATATGAATATATCCCATGTTTTCATAAGTTGAGTACGCATTCGAAAGCTCCTCGGATCGTTACCCAGGTCATTCAAATGAAATAAAATCATAAGAAATGATAAGAATGTCAATACATCCAGTCGGGTATCAACACTCGGTAATCGGATACTTTTCCTAAGAATCTCACTACGGGAGAATTGGACAAGAAGGGAATATCAATTGTCAAATAAGACAAATTCCACGGATGAGTAAATTCAACTCAGAAGAATAGATGCTACAGGCACATAGGTAGGTGTCCCTAACACTACGTCCTTATTTTTCACTTCTTGCAGATCTCATAAAATTTATTCTTTCACAATCTTCAAAGAAAATTTAGTGCTTATTCTTTAGTTTTATGGTGACTACTAATCAGCCTTGCATGGTCCATTCCAAATTGTATGTAGGCGCGCAACTATATACAATTTCAAGATTAACGATGCAATACTCAGTTCATCAAAATTTTATCATCATGTTTATAATAAAAATATTTTCATGCTTAATTCTTAAATAAGAATCAAAAATAAATTTACAAAGATTTTCTTTGTTATGAAAACAATTAAGTTTTCCCAACGTGTTTTATAAACAACTTCATTTCGATAATGACCACTTATAAATCTCACTTTGAATAATCCTTATAGTGATGAAAATTCAATTTTTCTCAAGGGATACTGTTTTATCTTATAAAGACAATGAGTGATCTGCAAAGGAGTGAGAAAGCTTGTTCATCAAGAATTAACTACGATATGATAGGAAATGAGCTTAGCCAATTAATCATGAGGTTCATGACCTCGATGGCACTCACGAAGAATGATTCACAACGTAACTCAAATCAAGATGAGTATTGGTTCAATGGTTGCATCACTAATGCGAGCATTAGGAAGAAGCAATAAAGGATAGATAACATCGATACATGTAAGATTTAGTAATCAAAGGTAGTCTTTTTCATTAATCACAAACAAGTCAAAATTGTACCGTAACACATTACGTGTCACTATGTCATACAATTCTCAGAACTCATCCTACCAACTGATGTCATAGTTAAGTTAGGGATTATTTTTAAAAGATACCACAATGAATACTAATCTACAAGAGTCATTAGGTGTTCCACATGTCCCAGAAGATCCATCGGTCTCAATTCAGAAGAAGATTTCTTCAATTTATTTCTTGGACACTGGGCATCCTCGTTAGTGGACAATGGCCTAGGAACAACACTTATCACAAACTAACAATCAATTAAAACCTTATAATTCAATCAAAGAACTTAACGACTTCCTCTTATCAATCTCATATTCCATACGAGTTAAATTTTACTTAATTCAAGTTTTAACCAACTTATACTCAATTCGATATCCTACATCATTCTCCAATACTTTCAATCTTATTCTTACACCTTGAAAGGGCAATAAAAGCTCGATATGTTCAACACTTAATTTCCAGTCCTATTAGCTCTTACAACAACAATTATCAAATGAGTCACTAGCATGAGATGACTCACACATTCAATTAGACTTCTCGGAAAGGTATTAGTGGCATGAGGCTTTTGGGTAATGATTCCAATGGCAGCCTCAAGTGCAACATTCACCCTTTCGATTTTAAATCTAAGAATTGGATGACAACGAATCAGATGACATCTTTCCAGGTGATAACGTTTTGTCAAACTCCACTCTATAAGGAAAGATCGTCATGACATCGATATCAGATTTAATCTCGCCAATTCTTTTTCAATATCACAATCAACTAATATCTACATTCCTACGAGTATCAACCATTTGTTGGGATCATAAATATCCACAACTTGGTTTAGATCTAGGATAGCTAGAATTCCTACGAGAATAGCTTCGATTAATTTACTAGGGGATTTAGGGTTTCTTGTGACAATCTACGTCGTATAAATACCTCGTATAAAAATCAAAATAATCATCAAACAATCATGTAATAAAATTACATCATATATATATAATCCAAGTTATATATATTAAAATAACACTTCTCAGTCTGGCCTTGTCGGTAACTCGGGAATTCTTCGGCACCGTTATAGTCAAAAGATTTTTAGACATTTTAGAAAACTGTTTATAGTTAAAAGATTTTGAAATGTTTTATTCAAAACCTTGGTTTTAAAAATCTTTCGTTCTCTATAACGAGAGCTCTGGTACCAAACTGTAACACCCCCAAATTTATACAACTCAATACAGCGGAAGACTCGTTGGTGTTACGGGATAGCACATTACTTACATCATAGACAACGCATAAAAATCGCGTCGTTTAATAATAAAGCATTTCCATTCATAAATATCAAAGTTACATCGGTCCCAAGTCATTGTATTTAATACAGGTTTTACAAACATTTGAATGGAAATTATAATTTAAGTGCGGGCCATGAATTCTTGTCGTCTTCCCGAGAATTACCTTCAAGTACCTGAGATAAAACATGTTAAAAGAAAAGGTCAGCGATAACGCCGAGTGAATTCATAGAGTTTAATAAAATCCATCAATATAATATCTGTATAGAAATATTACTGAAAATCATTTTGTACGAATCTTTGTAATAGGCCATAAAATAGCCAAAGTCATTTTTATACAAATCCTTATCGAAAATCATAATATAGGCATTTGCCTTAAAAATCATTATACGAGCCAATGTCGTAAAAACATCATACAATACGTCTTATGACGTTGTATGAAAATAAAAACCGTTATATGAATATGGTTATGAAAACCAAAACACAAACATAATATCAATAGTATGACCCTGTATTGCTAGTCAGGCAATACGTCGTAATTCTGAGCGTCTAGTAGTATTTCGTTAGTTTTGGATTATTATAAGCCGCATGACATTGTTACCTTATGTCACACCCCCAAATTCACTGCAGCGGAAGACTTGCTTTGGGGATTTGTAACTTCATGAGTATTCGAGAGCTTGATCCGAGAACGACCTCTACATGCCAAAAACCACAAAGTAGACTCCAAATAATCCACATAGTCAAGTACCTGAAATACATGCTTAAAAATGTCAACATAAAGTTGGTGAATTCATAAGTTTGTTTTAAAACATTATGAAAAATTAGAGTTTTACCGACCATTGCACCTTGCAGTAAAATATAAGAGCTTAAAAATCATAGTTTCATGTTAAATAGATTTTCTTTGATGATTTCAAAGTTTACTAATAAAGAAAATAAAGTTTACTTATAATAAATATAGTTTACAGATAAGTAAAATTCACTGAAATAAATAGAGTTTTCTGATGAAACAGAGTTCACTGGAAATAAATAAAGTATTCTGATGAAACAACATTTTCTGATAAAAACATAGTTCACAGATAATAAATAACGTTTTCCGATAAAAACATAGCTCACTGATAAATAATAGAGTTCTCTAATAGAATAGAATTGTTTTATGAACCACAAGATTTTCCAACCACTTAGTGACAATATAACAAATACAAAGTCACTAACTAAAATAACGCATTTATTATTGTCTAAGCTCATGACACCGAAGCGTTAACAACACCGGTAGTATAATCATATAATGCAGCCCCTACGGATGCCTAACCCACGACATCCGTCCTCAGACTCAAATGAAACTGTGTCTGCTTGTCCTCTGTTGGACCAAGCCGGACAGGGGCGTCAACCCCGATAGATCTATCCATAACATTCGCGCTTTCGACCGGTCATCCGGTCTGAAATTAACGGTTCATGATAATGGGCCAAAGTGATTGGGTTAAAGTGGGACTTAGACCAATACATAAAAGAGATATGCACTTGTGTTCATTCTTGCAACCATTGTCTCTACCCGAGAACCAGTAAAAAGCAGTTAAAGTTTTGGGCTATGAAAATCACAATAGAAATTTTAGTATCAGCATTCATATGTATAACAATTAGAGGAGTTGACCACTCAGCACGTAACAATTAAACCAGTTTAAAGATAGTTTATGACCAACCAAGTAAGCTTAACATTAGCTTATGACAATCAAGTAATTTATAAACAGTTATAGACAACCAAACAAGTTTAATATCAGTTTCTAACAGCCAAGCAAGTTTATAAGTAGTTTATGACCAAGCATGTACCTCCCCCAAAGAGCAATTATAAAACATTTATAACTCAATTCAAAGCAAGAAAAGGTGGGGTATGAACTCACCTCGACGATGTAGAGCAAACGCTAGTGATGCTAACAATACGCTCCGCACAAATGAAAATCGATGCGGCCCGGTCATGGTGTTGTGGTTTAACTAATCGGCTAAATCCAGTAACTTAAAAATATGTATTTGAGTTCTCGATAGATACGTACATCAACGTGACCCGTTGATAAAATATTTAAGTTCCAAGTATAATAGTTCGGTGGTTGGTCAAATAAAATTAATAAATTAAGCACACACAAAATATGTAATGTATTTCGTACACATTACGTATAACCAGACGATGATATAATTCTTACGTTGAATTATATAATAGAGACAACCATCTTACAAAATAAATCAAAGTATATATTTATTTTGTATTTACAGTATAACGATCGTGATAAAAATAATTAGACAACATAGTTCGACACATTTTAAGGAAATCGCCACTTAAGTTAATTGTCACTTTTAAGTAAAAAAAATATATAACTTTTATTGGTTTATCAATACAATCAAATTTCTTTATTTTACCGGTTTACAAATATAATAATATTTATTTATTTATCGTTTACAAATATAATAGTAGTTTGTATCGAACAAAATATAAGGTATAAGGTTTATAGAAATTTCGACATGACCTATTTGTTTATACAACATTTTCCATATTAACCAACTATCAATATTTTCCAAACAATCTACGCTATGCAAATCACGTTTTAACATATAACCGAACTAGACTATTTAATCACCATAATTAAATAGATCCAAACACAACCTATGTGTTATAACTTAAAAGTCAAACGCCCGATGTGAGCTAATTAACACATATTTAAACGTATAGTGATTTTAATAGTTCTCCTGATAATAATAATGTTTGACATATTTATTTAACCACTTATGTATATGTATACCACCATTTAATACGTTTTAATTAATTACTAAAGTTATCTACGTTATTAGCCGATTTCTAAACCACAACGAACCATGAGCTAAAATCACGCCCGACACTTCTATACCATTTAAGTCTCGCGTCCAAACGCACTCAAACTAATAAACAGCAACCAAACGCCCCTCTAAACTTTCTGCAAACCCAAACGCACCCTTACGGCTCGCTGCCAGTCCCAAACGCCCTATTAAGTATCGTTGCAGACCCAAACGCCCCATTATAAACAGTCTGCAGACCCAAACGCCCCTTTATAAACTGCCCGCAGACCCAAACGCCCCGTTATGTTCTGCCATTAATCCCAACCACCCCTGCTGATGATTTTACCCTAACCCACACGCCATTTGCCTTGATATACTATACTAAACGCGTTCATCGCGTTACAATTAGAAGCAAACACCTTCTGTGATGTTTATAACCCGAACCAAGGACTCCCGAGTGGTGTTTTGCTGCTGTCCCGAACACACTCCGTTGTGGGTTTCTATTCTGACCAAAACAAACACACCCTTGCTGCTAAAATCAGCAACAAACACCTTGGGCTGACGGTTTGAGTGGTGGTTTATGATGGCTGGCCTGGTGGAAGAACACAATAGGTGGTATGGAGACGAAATGGTAACCACCACGACGACAGCCCTATAGTCATACAGTGATGGTTGTATGGAGGTTCGTGTCTAGTAGATCTATCAGGTTTATTGAGATGGCGGAGGTAGCTGGAGGCTGTCACGACAGTGGGTGGTTCAGAGATGATAAAATGACTCGGCTGGTGGTTTATGATGGTGACAGTGATGACGGTTGGTGGAGTAACAGATTTTGTGAAGATGGTGATGTGCGACGGCGGCAACAGTCGAGGCCGAGGGTGGTGTAGCAACGAGGGATGGTGGTAAACACTTATGATGATGGTGGCGGGTTTAACTGGTAGTCAAGCAATGGTGGTGGTCGACGGCTGACGATCACGACGACGATGGTCAGATCTTGGAGTGAAGGTGGTGCGGTGGTGGTCATGATGTTGCTATATAGAAGATCAAGTAGTGGTGTTATTGGTATGGTGGTGGTGACTGACGAATTCCGACGGCGCCGGAAAAATATAGAGAGGATTAGGTTTTTGTGTGTGTTATTTATTAGGGTTTGTGTTTTAGGAGAATGAAATGGAATGGTAAATATTACCTATTTATATTAAAGTAAAACGTGAAGGTGAATATTGTCGAGGGTCGAAAATGTAAATAATTTACTAACTTTTCTTTCATTTTATTTAAACGTGGTTCGGGGCTCGATCAGGCTTGGTACATTCGATTTCGTTTTACGAAATTTGCGCCATTGATCTTAAAATGACTTTTCCAATAAATTAGAGTATTTACTTGACAAATTTTCGTAATTGTCTACATTTTATTTAAAATCGTTAATATTTATCGTTTAAGTCGAATAGTTGTGTTCATGGAAAAATAAAATTCCACTTGAATGTTCGCGTTTCCAATCGTACGTTATTAAAACCAAAATAAAAGTGTCAGGTAATTTCATAAACATTTTTATCAAATATTTCTTGGAAATTAAATATAAATTTAACTTATATCGCGTCAGTTCTTAGGTTTTGCGCAGTCTTTTACAGTATGTAAAATAAACTCCCGTTTTCGAATCAAATAACTTTGATATCTCTCGAAAACGAATTTTGATTAATAAATAATATAATTTATTATTATATAAAGTCTAGAAAATTCCCGGTTGTCACAGTACACCCGTGTTATTTGGAGTTCGTCCTCGAACTCAATCATTGTTACCCAATTAAAAGTGTAGAGAAAGGGATTTTGAGGTCCTACCCCAGTGTTATATCAAATATACTTAGATCTGCTCACATATAATTATGTTCGAACTTTTAAAATCATGTTATCTACCAATAGTTAATTAGGTAAGCAATGGGTAGAAGTGGAATAAATCTGAGCGGTTCTTACTGTCAATCTGATAAATCGGTCGTCATTCATAGAACGATAAAATTAGAAACGAAGAGTTTAGAAAAAAAACAGTTAGTTCTTAAAAGTCTCTAAGGGTTCACCACCACCATCTCATTACGTTCACGTCGATCAATATATATTCAGAAAAGATTCTCATAACAATTCGCGAATCATATGAAGCTTAAAGAATCACTCGTCAAAATGTCGTGATGATACGATAACAAGACGAAATACGATAAATTTGAATGGACAAATCATGAGTCAAAAGAAATACACCCCACACTGGAATACTAAATCAATACCATAAATATATAGGGTCACGTCGGATATCCTTAAGCCCACTCATTTATAATCACATATTTGCATACAAAAGCGTCCTAATCTATGCAAATATGTCATTATAAACTTATGATTCGGTGATTTATGATTTCTTAATTCAAATGCAAAGGCGTCCCAATCCATTTGAATAAAGACTTCATAAATCATCCTACTTAAGTGTCACCGGCAAAATACCCAATTCGAAATCGTTAAAATCTCTAAACGATATTATCCAAAATTACAAAAAGCAAAGAGTACGAGTTGAAAATAAGCTGTCTTCCATAAGTAGACGTTTCGAAACTACCATATCGAAGAACATAAGTGTCGTTAGGCGATAAAGCGATCGTAGACATATATCAAGCAAAGAACTCACGGTTATAAGTAGGATAATTATATAGTACTTGGTTCTAAATAAGCAATTATCCAATCGCACAAGTCCTTCCTATCATCGAGGAAGACTCATCAAATACTAAGCTGAGTAATAACTTATCATAACCCAACCTCGAAACTCACTCACAAAGAATGGCCTCGGGTTTTGTTATGAACTATTACACATCTCAAATTTTCGACGACCCAGCTCGACTCTGAAAATACAACACATTCCACATTAACACGTAAGACTACAAGTCTTACCCATCCCCGAGGTAATTCATCAAACATCATAGGTTGTGCAACGTCCCATACTTAATTCCATCTCGCACTCAATCAAACATGAGGCCCACTGAGAACCAATTAAGTATTATTACACATCTCAACCCTCTTGATGAATTAGCTCGAACCTGGGGATTCCTCATGACTAATTATTAACCAAAACTCACAAAATGTTTCTAGGTGGAGTTATAAAATATCTACGAGACCATCGTGTAACTCACGATGTCCAACGAATGTTCTAGTGTTCATACATGAAGACAATAATATACGTGTGAGCGCACTTATCAAGCAATCAAACTCATTTAAGAAGTAATAACATGGCGGACAACCAAGCAATAGCAAACATGTGTTTCAAGTATTTAAATAGCAGCAGAATAAGTATGATGTGATGAGTGTTACTACTAAATAAAACTGAGAGCCGGTTATAGTCTAGAGTTACTAATGCAACCTAGTTCTCTATAACCAAGGCTCTGATACCAATCTGTCACACCCCCAAATTCACTGCAGCGGAAGACTTGCTTTGGGGATTTATGACTTCATGAGTATTCGAGAGCTTGATCCGAGAACGACCTCTACATGCCAAAAACCACAAAGTAGACTCCAAACAATCCACATAGTCAAGTACCTGAAATACATGCTTAAAAATGTCAACATAAAGTTGGTGAGTTCATAAGTTTGTTTTAAAACTTTATGAAAAATTAGAGTTTTACCGACCATTGCACCTTGCAGTAAAATATAAGAGCTTAAAAATCATAGTTTCATGTTAAATAGATTTTCTTTGATGATTTCAAAGTTTACTAATAAAGAAAATAAAGTTTAATTATAATAAATATAGTTTACAGATAAGTAAAATTCACTGAAATAAATAGAGTTTTCTGATGAAACAGAGTTCACTGGAAATAAATAAAGTTTTCTGATGAAACAACATTTTCTGATAAAAACATAGTTCACAGATAATAAATAACGTTTTCCGATAAAAACATAGCTCACTGATAAATAATAGAGTTCTCTAATATAATAGAATTGTTTTATGAACCACAAGATTTTCCAACCACTTAGTGACAATATAACAAATACAAAGTCACTAACTAAAATAACGCATTTATTATTGTCTAAGCTCATGACACCGAAGCGTTAACAACACCGGTAGTATAATCATATAATGCAGCCCCTACGGATGCCTAACCCACGACATCCGTCCTCATACTCAAATGAAACTGTGTCTGCTTGTCCTCTGTTGGACCAAGCCGGACAGGGGCGTCAACCCCGATAGATCTATCCATAACATTCGCGCTTTCGACCGGTCATCCGGTCTGAAATTAACGGTTCATGATAATGGGCCAAAGTGATTGGGTTAAAGTGGGACTTAGACCAATACATAAAAGAGATATGCACTTGTGTTCATTCTTGCAACCATTGTCTCTACCCGAGAACCAGTAAAAAGCAGTTAAAGTTTTGGGCTATGAAAATCACAATATAAATTTTAGTATCAGCATTCATATGTATAACAATTAGAGGAGTTGACCACTCAGCACGTAACAATTAAACCAGTTTAAAGATAGTTTATGACCAACCAAGTAAGCTTAATATTAGCTTATGACAATCAAGTAATTTATAAACAGTTATAGACAACCAAACAAGTTTAATATCAGTTTCTGACAGCCAAGCAAGTTTATAAGTAGTTTATGACCAAGCATGTACCTCCCCCAAAGAGCAATTATAAAACATTTATAACTCAATTCAAAACAAGAAAAGGTGGGGTATGAACTCACCTCGACGATGTAGAGCAAACGCTAGTGATGCTAACAATACGCTCCGCACAAATGAAAATCGATGCGGCCCGGTCATGGTGTTGTGGTTTAACTAATCGGCTAAATCCAGTAACTTAAAAATATGTATTTGAGTTCTCGATAGATACGTACATCAACGTGACCCGTTGATAAAATATTTAAGTTCCAAGTATAATAGTTCGGTGGTTGGTCAAATAAAATTAATAAATTAAGCACACACAAAATATGTAATGTATTCCGTACACATTACGTATAACCAGACGATGATATAATTCTTACGTTGAATTATATAATAGAGACAACCATCTTACAAAATAAATCAAAGTATATATTTATTTTGTATTTACAGTATAACGATCGTGATAAAAATAATTAGACAACATAGTTCGACACATTTTAAGGAAATCGCCACTTAAGTTAATTGTCACTTTTAAGTAAAAAAATATATATAACTTTTATTGGTTTATCAATACAATCGAATTTATTTATTTTACCGGTTTACAAATATAATAATATTTATCTATTTATCGTTTACAAAAATAATAGTAGTTTGTATCGAACAAAATATAAGGTATAAGGTTTATAGAAATTTCGACATGACCTATTTGTTTATACAACATTTTCCATATTAACCAACTATCAATATTTTCCAAACAATCTACGCTATGCAAATCACGTTTTAACATATAACCGAACTAGACTATTTAATCACCATAATTAAATAGATCCAAACACAACCTATGTGTTATAACTTAAAAGTCAAACGCCCGATGTGAGCTAATTAACACATATTTAAACGTATAGTGATTTTAATAGTTCTCGTGATAATAATAATGTTTGACATATTTATTTAACCACTTATGTATATGTATACCACCATTTAATACGTTTTAATTAATTACTAAAGTTATCTACGTTATTAGCCGATTTCTAAACCACAACGAACCATGAGCTAAAATCACGCCCGACACTTCTATACCATTTAAGTCTCGCGTCCAAACGCACTCAAACTAATAAACAGCAACCAAACGCCCCTCTAAACTTTCTACAAACCCAAACGCACCCTTACGGCTCGCTGCCAGTCCCAAACGCCCTATTAAGTATCGCTGTAGACCCAAACGCCCCATTATAAACAGTCTGCAGACCCAAACGCCCCTTTATAAACTGCCCGCAGACCCAAACGCCCCGTTATGTTCTGCCATTAATCCCAACTACCCCTGCTGATGATTTTACCCTAACCCACACGCCATTTGCCTTGATATACTATACTAAACGCGTTCATCGCGTTACAATTAGAAGCAAACACCTTCTGTGATGTTTATAACCCGAGCCAAGGACTCCCGAGTGGTGTTTTGTTGCTGTCCCGAACACACTCCGTTGTGGGTTTCTATTCTGACCAAAACAAACACACCCTTGCTGCTAAAATCAGCAACAAACACCTTGGGCTGACGGTTTGAGTGGTGGTTTATGATGGCTGGCCTGGTGGAAGAACACAATAGGTGGTATGGAGACGAAATGGTAACCACCACGACGACAGCCCTATAGTCGTACAGTGATGGTTGTATGGAGGTTCGTGGCTAGTAAATCTATCAGGTTTATTGAGATGGCGGAGGTGGCTGGAGGCTGTCACGACAGTGGGTGGTTCAGAGATGATAAAATGACTCGGCTGGTGGTTTATGATGGTGATAGTGATGACGGTTGGTGGAGTAACAGATTTTGTGAAGATGGTGATGTGCGACGGCGGCAACAGTCGAGGCCGAGGGTGGTGTAGCAACGAGGGATGGTGGTAAACACTTATGATGATGGTGGCGGGTTTAACTGGTAGTCAAGCAATGGTGGTGGTCGACGGCTGACGATCACGACGACGGTGGTCAGATCTTGGAGTGAAGGTGGTGCGGTGGTGGTCATGATGTTGCTATATAGAAGATCAAGTAGTGGTGTTATTGGTATGGTGGTGGTGACTGACGAATTCCGACGGCCGGAAAGTAGGTGACGGCGCCGGAAAAATATAGAGAGGATTAGGTTTTTGTGTGTGTTATTTATTAGGGTTTGTGTTTTAGGAGAATGAAATGGAATGGTAAATATTACCTATTTATATTAAAGTAAAACGTGAAGGTGAAAATTGTCGAGGGTCGAAAATGTAAATAATTTACTAAATTTTCTTTCATTTTATTTAAACGTGGTTCGGGGCTCGATCAGGCTTGGTACATTCGATTTCGTTTTACGAAATTTACGCCATTGATCTTAAAATGACTTTTCCAATAAATTAGAGTATTTACTTGACAAATTTTCGTAATTGTCTACATTTTATTTAAAATCGTTAATATTTATCGTTTAAGTCGAATAGTTGTGTTCATGGAAAAATAAAATTCCACTTGAATGTTCGCGTTTCCAATCGTACGTTATTAAAACCAAAATAAAAGTGTCAGGTAATTTCATAAACATTTTTATCAAATATTTCTTGGAAATTAAATATAAATTTAATTTATATCGCGTCAGTTCTTAGGTTTTGCGTAGTCTTTTACAGTGTGTAAAATAAACTCCCGTTTTCGAATCAAATAACTTTGATATCTCTCGAAAACGAATTTTGATTAATAAATAATATAATTTATTATTATATAAAGTCTAGAAAATTCCCGGTTGCCACACCTTACTAAACCAACAACGGGTAGCTAACCCGATACTAATTTTGCCCATCTAAAGTAGCGTGTCGTCACAAAGGTCACGCTATGGAAATCTTCTCATACATAAATTCACTTACCAATCAATGTGGCACGACGGGGATCAACCGTCAAGGCGCGAACTAGGGTGATCGTCCCCAAATAGTACTATTATATGCACAAGCGTCTACCAAATCCCCGGTAGTTCACAATTCATGATAATGGGACTTTTAGTGACATAACCTAACTTTAATAATCCATTTAATTTCATCTATCGGGTCATTTAATCATTTATCGGGTCATACAATCGGGTCATACAATCATTCGGGTCCAAATCAATAAACAAACAATCGGGACAAATGGTGTCCTATTTTATAAAAACTAACATGTTATCTCCCTCGCGGGTTTATAAAACATTTCATAAAACATTTAAAAGAGTGCGAGGCTATGAACTCACGTTGATGTGGGAAAGCGGGTTATCGGCAATTCGGACGTACGGTACGTGCTTCAATCACGGAAACCTAGACAAGTAATAATCGGTCTTAGACTCATGTCCAATGACTTTATAAAAATAACAATTATGTATACATATGATGATTATATATATATATGATGATCAAGTGGGTTTACATATTCTCGTTTACTCATTTTAGTGTTTACGTATTGGTATCTTCTTACTAGTTTACTAGTTTTACCTATTTACGTGTTTTAGGTCCAATAAACTTATTATAAGTTCTTTAACTTGTTATAACCCATTTTACACTTATATTATCAGTATTTAAACTTTACAAGTTGGGCCCAAATGGGTTAAGCCCAATAAATAAGTTTATAAGTGTTTTAGTCCATTTTGTTGTTTTATTAGTCCGATAAGGTCCGTATGTTATATAATTCGGGTCTTATCGGTTTTTACTTGTTATACATGTTTATATATCAGTATATAAGTTTTATAAAGTTTACATTAGACGGGTCCAACCATCTAAGTTTTATTTAACAAAAACGTTAATTTTACGGTATTAGCCGAAAAAGTCGTAAAAATCATGTTTATAGTTTTATAACTTATAAAACTTAACAAGTTACCATTTTTATAAAATGTCCACTTATTTACCATTGTACATATTTATATAAATGTATTATATATGTTAGTGGGTTTTAATTTATATTTTATACTATTAAATTTTGAGTGCTTATATAATAGTATTATACTTTAATTTCCAAAATCTGATTTATATTTTCATCTTCACCAATACTGCCATATCTAGAGTTCTATATGGAGATAGAAGCTCAAATTTTTATCACATAAACTACATGATATTTACTCCATTTAACTCTTCTATAGCTACTGTTGAATAATCTTCTAAGTATTTTCTAAAAATCGTCCAAAACAGTAACCTCATATTTGTACTTTAAACTTGTTTTGATCATATCTCACTCATTACAATGATTCCATTGCATGGCCAACTCTCACATGTGTACAAGACCCATAGCTTACTGTAAATCCATTATACTTCATCATTTTATCAGTTTAACATGTGGTTCTTTACTGTTTTTATACAGCCTATCATTTAAACAAGATTTACCCCTTTTTACTTATAGTTTTTCATCTTTTTATCCATGATTATCAACACCAAATCCCCACACAATATTTTTATCATCATATAATCATCATAAACATATACAATAGGAAATAAAATACATGATTACATAACCAAAAATAACAAGAGGATGAGGAGGACAATCTTTATACCACCAAGTTGATGTAGGTTATGATTTGGACATAGATTTTGAGGGAGAAACTTGTGAATAACCATGACCATCTTCAAGACCACCATGCTTCATGAACTCCTTGTGGAAAATCAGCCTTAATACTTCATGGAAACTCCTCCTTGGATGTTAAAACTTGCACCAATCTTCATCTCTTTGAATGGAGATTAACATATGTTAATGATAACATATGTTTGTGGTTAAAATTTGATCAAGTGATGGTGATTTGGGGTGTAAAATGGGACGGCCAAAATGGCTTAGAGAGAGAGAGAGAGAGAGTGTGTGTGTTTTGCATGGAAGGAAATGAATGTGTGTGTAGCTAGTGGTAAATGGTGAAGTGGTTTAGCTAGTTGGTGGTATGTGTAAGCTTAATTGCTAAGCTACTATGACAAGTGTTAGTGTATTGTTTACACTTTGACACCTCAAAGGGTGTTGTGTAGCTTGCTTGGGCCGGTTTTGATGGGGGTGGGGCAAGTGTCCCACTTGTCTCACCCCCATTTATTTACGGGTACTCCTCGATTCTAGTTTCCTCGATTTGCGTGTCCTCGGGTCATTTTACGAAAAACGTTTTTATAAATTATGAATCAACGTCACAAAACGAATCCAATAAAAATTGTCTCATCAAAAACGGAGTTCAAAAACGTAAATACGTAATCCTAAGGTTTTCGGTTTAGTCGTAAAGGACGTTAAAATAAAATCGTAAGTCCTAATATCTTCTCGTAAATTTGTGAATTTATGAACCAACACAAGTTTAAAACTCCAAAATAATATTCACGGATAAATTTATTTTCTGAAATGTCGGACTGTCACCAAGGACGGTGTATGTAAACGTAAGCACGTAACGTAAAATCCTCCGGTTTAGACGTAGTCGACGCTACTTCAAGACGTAAATCCAAATTTCTTCCCAAAAATAAGTGAGTTCATATTGTAACATTAAAATAATGTTTTTAAATAATATTCGAGAATAAAATATCAACCATAAATTGACGGATTGTCACAGTAATTATATGTAAACTAACATAAAAAGACATATATATATAATCATAGACAAATGTAAAACATAAAAAATACTAGTATAACTCTTTATATTAGCAATAATCTCGTAGTGCTTTAAAATAACATGTTTGTGTCATAGCCACGAAAGAGTGGTATATAATATCGATGAAGAATTACGTAAAATATAAGGTGTTACAATGTAAACCCGATGTTGAGTGTCAAAACGTTAATACGCATTATGATAACCTTCTTTTATGTTACAACTTCAAGACTCGTTTGATGGACAACTAACTTTACATATTTATTTAAAATAATAGTATATGAAATGAAGCAAATGAACTCCAGTTTAGTCGGATGGATGCATCCAGTCATAATCTTTATGTGTGGGAGGTCAGAAGTTCGACTCAGAAAATTTTTCATGTGAGAGATTTTCTGAGATTTGCCTTGAAGCCCCTTAATAGAAAGGGATGTGATTTGCACACTCCATGTATTGATTGAGACACTCTAAAATTATCAAAAAAAGTGTGCAAATCACTTCCCTAATAGAAAACTAGATGGCTAGCATGGGGGTTGATATTGTTGGAATTTATAAAAACCTTTATACATATTAACCATATTAATATACACGAGTACGCAGCCGAATATCGGATCACGTATAGACAAGTAATTAACATAAACGATAAAGAATTGCGTACCTTTTAGCAATGGATTAAACACCTTTACCGAATCACCAATATAAATCAAAACTCAAAGATCAAACAATGATCTCTCTAAGAGTACGCACACAATATGTTATAGCAAACAATTAAGTATGCTAGTACCAATAGTGATAAAGCTATTTTATACTTTATTACATTGAAAACAAGTAAAACCAAAATATATAATAGTGATATCACTATGATCGCACCACAGTCGAACAAAACAAGTAACTAAAGAATCGTTCTTTTTTTTTTACTTATTTTCACTTAGGGATAATTGATAATAAGAATCATCATATATAGATGCTTGTATGTAAGTCGGTTACTTCCTAAATCTATTAGGAAACCAACAGACGTCAAAAGCAAAGAACCATAATTCAAAAATTGCTTTTATTTTATTTACATACATGCCCTTATAGTTAACTCTTAACTAACCTTTGTAAAATCATGTTAATTAACTAATTAATTAACGTTCGTCATAACTTATCACTAATTAATATATTACACGTAATATATTAACGTATAATTGTTTTACGTATTAACGTGTGCGTCTCTTTAGGCTCAGGATGACTTCTGGACATATATTATTTACGTGGTACATATTCGTACAGCTCCCACTTGGACATGTACAATAATATAATATAATAACATTGGTTAGCGTCTAGCAACACGTCAATGCTACCGGAACCTCTCGAGTGTAGTTTTCCATAAAATACATTTAAATGACTTAAAAACATTTACAATCCCTTTGTTTCTAAAATGCCATGTTAATAATGGATATGAATCAAAGTCATTCCATTTTAACTATTCCCTTTCTCGCATTATGATACAAGCATTTTATGTGGTGAAAAGTTCGATTCTCGGAATCCTCTCGAATTGATCTCAGTTAAAAGTGGAATGATTTGTTCTTGGTGACAAAAAGTGGATTTGGTTTTCTATTCTATATAATTGAAGTGAATAAAGTTTAAAGCTGGAAACAGAAGATAAAAATAATTAAATGACAAAGCTGAAAAATAACTCTTACTGAAGAATACCCTATGCGGAATAAAACACCATTCGGAAAGACAGCTCTATTCGGAAAGTAAGGTTACTCGGAAAGTATGGCCATTCGGAAAGTCTTCCCTATGCGGAAAATCATTCGGAAAGTAGGCTTATGCGGAAAATACTTCTATTCGGAAAAACACATCTATGCGGAAAAACTCTTTCATTCGGAATAAAATGCTCTATGCGGAAAAATCAAGTCTATGCGGAAAATTAAGGTCATTCGGAATATATGACCATGCGGAAAAATTAGCTTGTTCGGAAAGTAAAGCCTATTCGGAATATAAGGGCTATTCGGAAAAATGTTCCGAATAAGGAAACTGAGAAACGGCTATGCGGAATATCCAGAATATTCCGAGTAATGAAACGAAAACACCCCTATTCGGAATATTTGAAAATGTTCCGAATAAGGGAAACACAAAATGGCCTATTCGGAAAGTCTGGGAGATGAAGAACAGTAACAGCAGCGATATAACAGGGGACACGGATTTTACTCAAAATCAACTCCAATACTTAAAAAGGTTTTACCAAACTAACCAATAATCATTAACATACCATAAGAAACAAATCCCACCAATAAAAACATTAATTCAACAACTTTTTAAGATCAAACTAGAATCAAAGAAAAACTTAAAGACTTGCAATAAAAATGATGAAGAACAAGATGAATAGAAAGATGGAATGGATTAATCAATGTAAAAGTAACAAGGTTAATGATTAAAGATTACAAGATTGAAAGAAAAAGATGAAAATCACCAAACTCCCTAATGGAGTTGGTGATGGGACGAACTACAAAGAACGGGAGAAAGAAAAAATGAACTCACTCCTAATTGTGTGAAGGGAGTGTCTATTTATACTCCTAGTGGTTGGTTGGTGAGTGGGCTTTCTCCCTTTCTTCTTGTCTTCTCGTCTTTTCAGAAAAGTTGACGTTTTCGATTCTGATTCGGGATTTGTCGTCGATTAAATCCAACTCGTCTTTTAATTTCTTCGTTAAATAGACTCGAGTTTCTTCGACTTATGAAAATCTTCCGTCTTTAGTCCTTTTCTTCGATAAATCTTCGAATAGGCCCAGTGACTTCAAATCTTTTGCATCTCTTGGACAATAGACTTCGTCTTCAGTCTTTTTCCTTGATAAAACCCGTGCAATCCCATGTTTTCTTTAATATTCATCCGGTTAGCTCTGAAAACACAATAAACACAAAAACCACGCATAATTCCAAACAAATGATATTAAATACGTGTTTTGGTCTTGTTTTAGCCAGAATTAAGTGGTAAAAGGATGGGTGTTTACTCACCTATCAAATCCCCTACACTTAACCATTGCCATGCCCTCATGCAATGCTTAGTGATAAAGCAATTTTACATTTCTCTCATAATCAATCAACCTTGGCCTTATTTAAATTCTACTAAACAAAAATTAAAATACTAAGAGAACTTAAAACTTTAAAATAAACAAAAGGATGGAAATAATTCGTAAAGAAATCAAGGACTTACATTAGGGCTTTGGTGTTGCGAAGATTTATCACCCTCAAGTTTCACGTTCCCCAAACTAAGCTTAAAAACGAGATCATTGTTATTATAAGTTAGTAAATCAAACACTTACACACATGGCTTAATTAAATGCTTAAACTCCCTTATTCCTAGGTGTATCTCTTATATTTTATTTTTGTCTTAGAATGATCATGAAGATGCATTTTTGGACTTATTTCGATAGTTTATTAGGGCTGAAAGCAAAGTAGGACGATTTGATCAATAGTTAGCTAAAGGACAAAATCTCTTAAAACTGCTTCTCGGGATATCAAAAAGTTCATATCTTGGCATAACTTGGTTCGCGATTTGAGACCTTTCTCGGGCCGATATTTGGCATGTACTTCATACTTCATATCTTCGAGAGACGTTCTTGAGATAATGGTCTTCTCATCATAATAGAGTTTCTTCACTTGGAGACTTTTGAGGGGTACTCCAACTTTGTTGACCACGACTTCATGATTATTTCTTCAATCTCTAATTGGGATTTTGAGATACAACGATCCGCCTCCTTTTCGGACTTGGATCTATTTATCCTCATACCTTGTTAGGGTCTTTTCGGATAGACTTCTCCATGATCTTTATGGGAGTTGATTGCTTTTCGTCGTGAGTCTTGATCCTTCATATAGACTTTAGGAATAATGCTTTTCACATCACTTTGGATCTTCAGCAATAAAATTGAATCCTCATGCCTTGTTAGGGCCTTTTCGGACTCGCCAATCTTCGCGCCCCGCTTCATAAGTTATGCCTTGGCTATGAACTCTTATCATTACCGAGCAACTTTTAAACGATCTTGGGCTAGAAGCTAAGTAACTTTTCAAATCGTAAGACCTTACTTATTGCAGATAAATTATTAGCAAGTGATGGGAGAATAGGCAAATAATTACACCAAGTGAGCTTGCGCAAGAATACCGACTTATAATTGACTCTATCATTTCTCGTCCTCCACAATTTAAAATCTCAAGTAATGAGACTCGTGGACACTTAGCCTAATAAACCAATTAAGGTCTATATGGTTAAGGATACTAGCTAGAATAAACTTGGATAAGTCTATTCGGGTTGAGTCAAAATAAACGCAACGGGCCTAATATGTCCAAGATTCCTAAACTAGCTACACCACTTTATTAATATTTTTGACTTTATTGCGGGATATATACATATGAAAGCAACGATAAAAATTTAAAAATTACAACTAAATGGCCAAAGTTAATAAAAAATTTGAAAAATGCTGAAAAATAGGATTTTCCGGTTAATTGAAGGCATTTTCATGGAAAAGTCCACTTAAAACTTCGATAGAAGTCTCCCCTACACTTAAGATAAACATTGTCCTCAATGTTTAAGCATGTGGGAAAAGTCTCCCCTACACTTATGACATTGTGCACGTTGGTTAACTCAAGTTATGGAAGAGACGACTAAAGTGATCAATTTCAAATGTGAGTATGAAGAAAATTGAATCACGATAGTTGAGAGATAGAACCGGATTTCGGATAACACGGGAGCACGGTTCTTCAAAGATGTCCAAGATTGCAGTAATCCCTGTAATCACATCACCACACAAACACAAACGACCAAAATAGGTCCTCCCCTACACTTAGGGGGTTAAAGGGATAGATACTCGGGCTGCCTCCCGAGGAGCGCTTGTTTTTGATAACCGAGTCACGAGCCTGACTCGACCCAAAATTAGTTCATGGGGAACGTGGTGAGGGATGGAATCACCTCGTGAGAGGTGTCCTCACCAAAGTACAACTTCACTCGTTGGCCATTCACCTTAAAATTTGGTCCATTAGGTTGAGCGAGCTCGAGAGTACCATATGGAAAAATTTGGGCGATGGTGAATGGGCCGGACCAACGAGATTTGAGCTTGCCCGAAAAGATTTTCAACCGAGAGTTAAAAAGTAAGACTTTGTCTCCAACATGGAACTCTCGGTTTTTGATCTTGGAGTCGTGAATGAGCTTAGTTCGTTCCTTATAGATCAAAGAATTTTCATAAGCCTCATTCCGAAGTTCATTCAGCTCATTGAGTTGGATTTTGCGTAGGTCACCGGCTTTGTTTATATCAAAATTAGCCCACTTCAAGGCCCAATAAGCCTTGTGCTCCAACTCGATGGGGAGGTGGCACGCTTTCCCGTACACAAGACGATAGGGCGTACAGCCGATCGGGGTCTTGTAAGCAGTACGGAAAGCCCATAAAGCATCATCGAGTTTATCAGCCCATGAGGCACGATGCTCTCCCACGGTCCTTTCAAGAATTCGCTTAAGACCTCGGTTTGATATTTCAGCCTGGCCATTAGTTTGTGGGTGGTAGGCTGTGGAAAGACGATGGTTTACACCGTACTTAGCCATGACTCGAGCAAATTGGTCATTGCAGAAATGAGTCCCACGATCACTAATAATGGCGCGAGGCACACCGAATCTAGCGAATAAAGCTTTCAAAAAGTTACAAACCACCCTTGCGTCATTAGTAGGCAAAGCTTTGGCTTCAACCCACTTGGAAACGTAGTCAACGGCTACAAGGATGTATTTGTTTCCTTTAGATGAAGGGAATGGCCCCATAAAGTCGATACCCCAAACATCAAAAATTTCACACTCTTGAATGAAATTCTGAGGCATCTCGTCTTTATGTGTGATTTTGCCTTGCTTTTGGCAAACATCACATCGTTTGACCATATCGTGAGCGTCACGGTATATGGAGGGCCAATAAAATCCCGAATCAAACACTTTCTTTGCGGTGTAGTTGGGACCAAAGTGACCACCGGTGGGTCCTTTGTGGCAAGCATCAAGGATTTCAGACGCTGCCGGTCCATCAACACATCGACGGATAATCAGGTCGGCACATTGTTTGAATAGGTAAGGGTCGTCCCAAAAGTAAGTCTTGATGTCGGTAAAGAACTTCTTCTTTTGCTGGGACGTCAACCCTTCCTTGAGAATTCCACCTGCCAAGTAGTTTGCAAAGTCCGCAAACCACGGGGTTTCATTCGGCTTCGAGTTTATAGACATTAAGGTCTCCAAGGGAAAAGAATCATTGATTTCTTTGGTCGGATGATCCCCTTGGTATGGATCCTCAAGTCTGCTAAGATGGTCCGCGGCTAGGTTTTCTGCTCCTTTTTTATCGCGGATTTCGATTTTAAATTCCTGGAGCAGCAAAACCCAGCGAAGAAGTCTTGGTTTGGAATCTTGCTTTGTCAACAAGTACTTCAGCGCGGAATGATCGGTGTACACAATGGTGGTGGAAAGGACAAGATAGGGGCGAAACTTTTCAAAGGCATAGACTACAGCTAAAAGCTCTTTTTCGGTTGTCGTATAATGCAATTGTGCCCCAGTCATTGTCTTGCTAGCGTAATGGATCGGTTGGAAGTGTTTGTTCACTCTTTGTCCAAAAACCGCTCCAATAGCAAAATCACTAGCATCGCACATCAACTCAAAGGGCAGCTCCCAATTAGGGGTAACCAAGACGGGTGCCTTGGTTAGCTTATCCTTAAGTGAGTTAAAGGCTTCAAGGCACTCTTTGGAAAAGATAAAAGGAGTATCTTTTTCCAAGAGATGGGTCATCGGGCGAGCGATTTGAGAAAAATCTTTAATGAATCGACGATAGAAGCCCGCATGACCCAAGAAACTTCTCACACCCTTCACAGTTGAAGGTGGAGGCAACTTTGCTATAACATCGACTTTAGCACGGTCTACTTCAAGACCGGCTTTCGAAATCTTATGTCCAAGCACGATGCCTTCTTTTACCATGAAATGGCATTTTTCCCAATTTAGAACAAGGCGAGTGTCTTCGCACCGTTTTAGCATACGTTCTAAATTGGCAAGGCAAGAAGAGAATGAATCCCCGAAGACCGAGAAATCATCCATGAAGACTTCCATGGTTTGTTCAACCATGTCATGGAAGATAGCTAACATACACCTTTGGAAAGTCCCGGGCGCATTACATAAGCCAAAAGGCATTCTTTTGTAAGCGAAAGTGCCATAGGGACAGGTGAATGTAGTCTTCTCTTGATCTTGGGGATCGATGGGTATTTGGAAATAACCCGAGAAACCATCAAGAAAGCAGTAATATTCATTACCGGCTAATCGTTCAAGCATTTGGTCCATGAAAGGTAGAGGGAAATGATCCTTTCTCGTGGCATCATTGAGTTTGCGGTAGTCTATACAAACTCTCCACCCAGTAACGAGACGAGTGGGAATTAACTCGTTGTGTTCATTGGGAACAACGGTTATTCCGCCCTTCTTGGGCACACAATGGATTGGACTAACCCACGGGGAATCCGAAATAGGGTAAATCATACCCGCATCAAGAAGTTTGAGAACCTCTGTTTTGATGACTTCATGTATTTTTGGATTCACCCTTCGTTGGCTTTGAATTGTGGGCTTAAAGTCGTCCTCCATGAGAATTTTGTGTGTGCAGAAGTGAGGATCAATTCCACGAATATCCGAGATTTTCCACGCAATAGCCTTCTTATGATCTTTCAGCACGGCGACGAGGCGAGTCTTCTTTCAAATCCTTCGCAATAATGACGGGCGACTTTTTGTTGTCGTCAAGGAACACGTACTCGAGATGTGGCGGCAACTCCTTAAGTTCCAAATCCGGAGGATTTTCGACGGGAGGCGTTTGCAAAGTCGTGGCATCGATAGCAATGACCGTGGGAGATGGAGGCGAAAGATTGTCTTCGGTGAGAAGATTGTCAAAGAAATTCATGTCTTCATCCCCCTCGGTGGGAGAATCATTAGTAGCTAAATTCGCATCTCCCATGGTAGCTTCAAGATTGTTCCAGAATAAATCACTATCTCCAACTAGAGACAACGATGAATCAATAGAGGACACGGTCTCAACATTGGGAAGAGAGGTAGGAGTACTTTTGCAAGCATCATGAAAGTGTTCTTCACAAGCCTCATCGAGAACGTCAATACAATTAACACTCTCATATGAATAAGGTTGTTTGGACAACTTTCCCATGTTGAAAACTACTTTATCGTCACCCACTCTCATGATAAGCTCACCGGCTTCAACATCAATAAGAGTGCGACCGGTCCTCAAGAATGGACGACCAACAATGAGTGGCACACGGGGGTCCATCTCGTAGTCGACGACAACAAAATCAGCAGGAAAAGTGAATTTGTCGACTCCTACAATAACGTCTTCGGCTATCCCCACTGGATAAGCAACCGTACGGTTGGCCAATTCCAAAGTCATTTTAGTGGGGACTAGCTCTGGGAGAGATAATTGCTTCCAAACACTTAGAGGCATGAGATTAATACTGGCACCTAGATCGGCTAGGGCCATGCAATTCTCTACTCCCGGGAAATTACAAGGGATAAGAAAACGACCCGGATCACCAAGCTTGATTGGTAATTTCCTTAAGAGTACTGCGGAGCAGTTCTCATTAAGTTGGGTGTTGGCAATATCGAGGAGCTTTTCCTTGTCGCTCAGAAGGTCTTTAAACATTTTGGCATATTTGGGCATGTGAGCGAGAGCCTCAGCGAAGGAGATATTGAAATTCAGTTGTTTGAACATTTTAAGGAAATTCGAAACCTGAATATCATCCTTGCTCTTTTGCTTCTCTTTCCTCAACCTTGAAGGATAAGGTATATTGGAAGAAGATGAAGGCTTTAGAGGAATAGGGTCACTCACAACCACGGGTGGAGGAGGGGTAGAAGGGAGAGGTGGAGAAATTGGGGAAGGAGAAGGAGGAGGAATAGGAGCAGGCGACTCGTTCTCCTTAGTCACAATCACCGGTGGAGGTATAGGAAGCTCGGGTTCCTTAGTACCTTTACCACTTCGAGTAGTGATTGCTTTCATCTCCCCTCTTGGGTTCGCAACGGTGTTACTCGGAAGAGTACCCGAAGAAGAGGGTTGACTACTTTGGAAGAAACTAGCCATCATGTTCCTTAGATCATTCGTCTGACTATCCAACGTGTTTCGCATATCGGCTCTCAAATCATTTCCTTGCTTGACCAAATCTGCCTTCAAGTTGCGCACTTCTTCTTGGAGATTTCCCACTATCACATCATTGGTTCTCATGTAGGTTGCAACCTCTTGGTGTAATGCAGTGGTGGCTTGGTTGGGAGGTGCATTGTATGCAGGTGGTTGGTAAGCAGGTTGTTGGTAGACTTGATTGTTACGTTGAGGCGGTTGTTGTTGCTTGTGAGGTGGGATGTATGGTTGTCGAGGTTGTTGTTGTTGTTGAGGAGAGCGGTTAAGGTTTTGTTGTTGGTTTGGGTTGGTAGGAGGGAAACCAGGTGGTGAAAGATAGTTGTTGCTGCGGTAGCTAAGCAAGTTACGGTCACCTTGAGGTTTAGCTTGATAAGCAGGTTGTTGGTAGGTGCCATATGCCGCATTCACATTCTCAGCAGGGTAATCTTGGGTTGCGGTACAAGTTGTGTAGGAGTGGGGACCACCGCATATCTCACAAGGTTGGCTGACAGCGTTCACTTGTGCATTTTTGGCGTTGTTGCTGTTGTTGTTGCTGACGGTGTGGGTGACAAGCGATTCAAGAAGCGTGGTGATTTTGTCTAATCGCTTGTCGCTGTCATTAGTGCTAGCACTAGCAACATTGGTCCTAACGCTCTTGGTTTGCACACGAGATTTGTTCTCAATGATATCCCAAGCAGCATTGGAAGTCTTAGCCAATAAATTACCCCCTGAGGCACTATTCAGTGAATCTTGGTCACTCATGCTTAAACCATTGTAAAAAGTATTGATTTGATGTACTTTGGTAAAACCATGTTGTGGGCATTTTCTTAAAAGATCTTTAAAACGATCCCAAGATTCACTGAATGACTCATCGTACTTTTGTTCAAAGTTTATAATCTCATTCCGCAAAGCGGTAGTACGAGAGGGTGGAAAAAATTAATTAATGAACTTTGTTTCCAAATCCGTCCACGAGAGAATACTCTGTGGCGGTTCCTTAGCAAGCCAATGTCGGGCTTGTCCCTCTAAAGAAAAGGGAAAAAGTTGTAACCTTATCACCTCCTGTGGAACCCCATTGAACTTGACCGTGTTGGTGAGTTGTAGAAATCTCTTGATATGGTCATGTGGATCATCAATGGTGCGTCCCAAGAATGGTTGAGCGGAGACCATCTGGATAAAGCCTGACTTGAGCTCGAAATTGTTGGCGGCAATTGGTGGTATAACAATTGGATCCGTGTTGCCATCGACATGAGCTTGCAGCAATTCAATCATTGGCCGATTATCCGGAAGTGGCTCATTGTTGTTGTTATTCATGTTGTTGAAAGGCGGGTTGTTGTTGTTATTATTGTTGTTCGGAGGTGGTATGTTATTGTTGTTTTGTACACCAGCCATGTCTAAGTTATCGAGAGGCTCGGGCTCTTGATAAGACGTGGATCGAGTGCGCATACACCTGCAAAAGAACGAACAAAGAAAAACAAAGCAAAAATATTTTTGGTTTTTATGTTTTTTTACTTTTTAGGATTTTTGAAAATTTTATATTTTTTAGTGTTTTTGAAAATTTTTAGGAAAAAGTAACGTTCACGGGGAACGGATCCCAAAATCCAAATTCTCACAAAAAACTTTTGATCTTAACGAGAGGAGCCGGCAGCGGCGCCATTTGGTACAAGCATTTTATGTGGTGAAAAGTTCGATTCTCGGAATCCTCTCGAATTGATCTCAGTTAAAAGTGGAATGATTTGTTCTTGGTGACAAAAAGTGGATTTGGTTTTCTATTCTATATAATTGAAGTGAATAAAGTTTAAAGCTGGAAACAGAAGATAAAAATAATTAAATGACAAAGCTGAAAAATAACTCTTACTGAAGAATACCCTATGCGGAATAAAACACCATTCGGAAAGACAGCTCTATTCGGAAAGTAAGGTTACTCGGAAAGTATGGCCATTCGGAAAGTCTTCCCTATGCGGAAAATCATTCGGAAAGTAGGCTTATGCGGAAAATACTTCTATTCGGAAAAACACATCTATGCGGAAAAACTCTTTCATTCGGAATAAAATGCTCTATGCGGAAAAATCAAGTCTATGCGGAAAATTAAGGTCATTCGGAATATATGACCATGCGGAAAAATTAGCTTGTTCGGAAAGTAAAGCCTATTCGGAATATAAGGGCTATTCGGAAAAATGTTCCGAATAAGGAAACTGAGAAACGGCTATGCGGAATATCCAGAATATTCCGAGTAATGAAACGAAAACACCCCTATTCGGAATATTTGAAAATGTTCCGAATAAGGGAAACACAAAATGGCCTATTCGGAAAGTCTGGGAGATGAAGAACAGTAACAGCAGCGATATAACAGGGGACACGGATTTTACTCAAAATCAACTCCAATACTTAAAAAGGTTTTACCAAACTAACCAATAATCATTAACATACCATAAGAAACAAATCCCACCAATAAAAACATTAATTCAACAACTTTTTAAGATCAAACTAGAATCAAAGAAAAACTTAAAGACTTGCAATAAAAATGATGAAGAACAAGATGAATAGAAAGATGGAATGGATTAATCAATGTAAAAGTAACAAGGTTAATGATTAAAGATTACAAGATTGAAAGAAAAAGATGAAAATCACCAAACTCCCTAATGGAGTTGGTGATGGGACGAACTACAAAGAACGGGAGAAAGAAAAAATGAACTCACTCCTAATTGTGTGAAGGGAGTGTCTATTTATACTCCTAGTGGTTGGTTGGTGAGTGGGCTTTCTCCCTTTCTTCTTGTCTTCTCGTCTTTTCAGAAAAGTTGACGTTTTCGATTCTGATTCAGGATTTGTCGTCGATTAAATCCAACTCGTCTTTTAATTTCTTCGTTAAATAGACTCGAGTTTCTTCGACTTATGAAAATCTTCCGTCTTTAGTCCTTTTCTTCGATAAATCTTCGAATAGGCCCAGTGACTTCAAATCTTTTGCATCTCTTGGACAATAGACTTCGTCTTCAGTCTTTTTCCTTGATAAAACCCGTGCAATCCCATGTTTTCTTTAATATTCATCCGGTTAGCTCTGAAAACACAATAAACACAAAAACCACGCATAATTCCAAACAAATGATATTAAATACGTGTTTTGGTCTTGTTTTAGCCAGAATTAAGTGGTAAAAGGATGGGTGTTTACTCACCTATCACATTACATAATTAATATAGATTACCAATCAAATCGAGACAAATCTAGATTATTATTGGGTATGGTCATACAAACATCTAATTAATTAACGAGTGGCCCAGTAGCATTATTCTTCAATCCTAGTTGAATAAACAAATTCTATCTTGACTACACGTGCCTCTTACATGCTTCAAGATACAAATGATTATAGTCTTTATTACTACCTTATTCAAGATAGCGTTAAAACTATAGCAAAAAGTACCATCCACATATATAAGACCTGCTTGCATCTCAAGTCAAAGGATTTAGTAATGAAAATCATTTACAAGTTTCACTTAAAGACGCTGATCCATAAAGTGATTGACTTGTTAGTAGGAGATGTCCAATATACAACTTTTGGATATTGTATGAGTTGGTGAACCGTTCTTGCATATTCTACGAATATTACCATCTCTCATATATGTCTTAATTTAACTATATTCCCATATAATTAATCAACATAGACAATTTAGAATAACATATTATTCAAGGATTTAAACATGCAAAATAAGACCAATATATATTAAAGAAAACAAAATATATATCCAATACTTCAATTCATAAAATAAATATTATTTAATAATATCCTTTATCCAAATACTAAAAGATCAATGCATGATAACCTTAGTTGAATAAATCATGCCTCAAGATATGACGATCATACTTGTTGTCAAGGCATATATTTCATGAAACTTCACTAGGTTTAATCTTTGAAATTTTGAGAATACTTATTTCAAATTCACAATTGTGAAAATCTCTGAACATATATAATGATTGTTATTATGTACATTTCTACATATGAACACAACAAAATAGGAGTATTTTTGTTGTACATCTTACAAGGTGTGTGAGTCCAACAAAACACCTTCTTGAAAACAATCTTCTTTGATAGCTTCTTAAACTATAAAGTATTCTTTATTCTTTTAATATGTATCGCAACATTATGCTCAATTGAACATAGTTTGTCCACATGGTCATCATCAAGGATGAAATCGTACCGTAATTAGTACTGAGTGTTATCTCAATCAAGCTATCATCCATGTCTAGAAACATCAATATGATATATTATAATCCATAAACTATAAACTATTATTATGATAATATTTGATGTCTTTATAAACTCGAATTTGTTGACAATGATAATTACATCTTATTATCATATAGAATATTCATTACTTAGAACAATTCAAGTTTGTAATAACCATTCTATCCCAAACAAATCTTATCATAACATTTGTACTAATCATCTAAATGATTTTCTCTTTAAGCAATCGTTGTTGTCAAATCTTCTTTTACTTATACAAGTTTTATAACTATCCATACACACAATATGATTTACATGATGAATCCCTTAAGTTTTCATCTTATGTCAACTCTCATCAAATGAGATATATTCATTGAGACTTTTTAAATGATATTTCATATTGTGTTAGATTTCATTAACCAAAAATGTTTATTACAATAAACATACATATCAAGGTCATACGTTTAATTTCTAAACCCTTTCATATGAACCTTATTCCAAGCTAAGCTTTAACATCTTGCTTACATGGAATATTGCTTTCCATATGTTATACATCATATGTGATTTAAGAAATAAACATAATACTCCTAGTCTCCTACTAGCTTTTAGATTTACTCACAAGTTATCTTAGATTTAATTAAAAATCAAAACATGGATTTAATAACTAGACTCGATATATATTCCTTAGATGCATGCATTAATCCATACATGGATTCTCGCATTATGTACACCACATAAAGATTATTGTAATTTATAAACACTTTGATCACAACCGTCCTCGCTAATGTAATCGTACAAAAGAGTTTAAATATTACATTGTCATATTTATCATTATAAAACTATCATGACAATAAATCATCTTTATTAATGCATGTAGAACTTTTCTATCACATACTGTGCATTAATCATGTGTACAATATTGTCCATATGAGTCTTTCAGTAAAGAAACTTATATTCACCTTACGATATAATCGATTGGTTAAAGATTAATCAAGTTTCAAAAAATTGATTATCTTCTATGGACTTGCATCTACTCATTCATAGTTTTATTCAATAATGACATTCAAGATTTAATAATACATCTATATGGTTAGTAGGGTCACCATGATCCTCAAACATACATTCCTTAGTATTGACATATCAATATATCATTCAAGTACTAAAGACATCCTTGCGGATCTATGAATGTGAGTTCTATCATCACAATGTTCAACACTTAATATTCACCATCATTATGACATTCACTAGTATATTTAGAAGGTTGTGTATTTTGTTATTTATCTCTTAAAGATCTATGAGTCCCCCCACTTGCTTTTAGTAATCATAGACTATTCTTCAAATACTTAGCATGTAGGGAAACAACAAATTGTTATCTATTGGAACACGTCACAAAATACCTTCATAGTTCTTGACAAATTCAGAACTTCAATTTTAAAGACTCGGTGTTATTCATCACATTCCATAGCTTGATGGTGTCTTAGTGTCCTTCTAGGTCAGAGTAATATTTAAGTATATACTTTGTATACACAATTTCCAAACCTTGACAACTTTTGGAGGTAAAGTATTTCAAGTCATCAACATCAAATAATTCTAAAGAGTTTTATTCATCACACAAGACATTCTATGAGTATTTGAAATTGTGAGACAAATATCACAATTCCTAAATAACTTAAGACTCCTTAGGTTAAATACTTATCAATTGTGTCAAAACAAAATTGAAATTATAATCTATAAAACCTAGTGCAAGCTATAATATATATATATTTAAACAGTTCAATAACTCTATATATATATATTTATCCTTTGAATAATTCAAAGACTTCATGTTCATTAACAAGAAGACATAACAAGTAAACTATTTACTTTATGTTATAAGTCTTTTAACAATTAGAGACTATATGCTTATGCTTTACAAGAGACATTAACATTCACAAAGTAACTATGAACAACTTCAATAGTTATTTCAAGTTAATTGGTGACTTCATTTATATTAAACATTCCAATAAATATAAACCATTTAGTTGAAGTAGCTTGTTATTCTTATCATGAAATTTTCTAAACAAGACAACATACATTGACAATTAAATGTATAAGTCTTAATAGAATATTAAATTCATATCTCACGGTCAAGAAACCATTGACATATTGTTTTATGTTGTACCTTGCACACAATAAAGATTTCTCCCACTTGTGCATGGCACAACATCATGTACACATATAAACAACCACGAAACGCAATTGTTTATTTGAACAATATTATAATGTCATGTATATTTGAATAACTAGTAGAATGTCAACCATATAGTTTTATAAGAAATTCTGCATAATTATTATATGGAAAATACTTCAATAGTGATTATCATATAAAATAGGATGCAGTTATCCTTAAAACTATGGTTCTTCATATTCTGAAAGTAAGTTATTATTTCAAGTCAAACTAAAAATAATATGGATTACTACGAAGGTATACAAGCTTGTAGCTCCCACTGAATTAGACAACATTACATTAATGTATTTGGCAACGCTCCCACTGGATTTGATAACATTACAAATGTTACATCACCAATGAAAACTAAATAGCGATTTATTTACTTTCCTAATCACTTTAAATACCCATAAGTAATAATTACTTATGTATTATAGAGAGTGTATGAAATTCTTCCATGTAGATGAGAGACTATCTATTATGCTTTCATTAACTTGAAAATTGGCATGCAATTTCCTCCATATTAGGCCTACCCTTCAATAAGGGTATTTAGTGCCTATGTTGGGTTAAAACATAATAACTATGATAAATAAAGCTAGTTATTATAATCACAATAAGCAAATAAAACACTTGTTTTGTTCTATCGATTATAGCCTTAAGGGGATCGACATGTAAAGAACAAAAGAAGTATTGCTTGCCTAGAGATTGCTAAGAGACTTATTAGTTTGAAAGATGCTCAAAAACTCAAAAAGATTAATGAGATCTACCTGAAACAATAAGTTGTGCAAATCTACTTAACCATTTAAGTTCACTTAAAGATTGATAATTACAATAATCCAATCGCACCTATTAATAGCTTTTCCTTGCACCGAAAAAGGATAGGTATATGTCTCTTTCTTTCTTACAAGAAAACGAGACTTTGTTTGTCAAACAAGAATTAGTTTATGGAACTTTGTTGCAATAATACTTTTAAAAGAATCACAAAATTCACTTTTAGAATTTTTGATAATATTATCTTTATAGAAAATTAAATACCCATGTTTATAAATAAAAAATTAATTTTCTAAAAGCTAGAATTCACCAAGACATACCACCTCCGCATCAGTTGATCTGCTAGTGATGATGATATTCAAGGGGTAATTGACGTTCAATAATTGCATCCAAAACAACTTCTAGAATTATGGGACTCAACTTTATATACATCACTTGTGACAATTCAAAATTGAAAAAGTGAACATGTTTATCCCATCTATTGCCACGAGTTAAGGTCTCACCTATCTTAACTTGCTTAAGTCGTCCAACCAAAAACCGTGATTATATAGCACCGACGTCTCACAATCGAGTGTAGTATATCACCTTGGGTTACAAAATCACCATAGTCTAACGTATGATGAAAGAGTAAGTGCAAGTGCTTTTACGAGTTGGATAACAAATAAACTTATTTCAAAGGGTATAAATTTTGATAATTTCAAAAACATGTACAAAGAAGCATGCAACATCTTTCTATCATGATAATTTAACAAATTTACTCAATTTGTTAATTATAGACATCACTTATTTAACTCACAATTTAATTGTATAAATAGTTATATCATAAAAATTGACAACATGTACTCTATATAAAGAAGTTTAATTTTATCACGGGAAAAGATTAAAGAATGATTAAAATCATTCAAACCCTAGACCATTCGCGGCTTCCTAAACAGTATGCAAGATAAGGAGACTACAAGTAGTCAGGTATTATAGGGCAATAGTATCTACAAGACCGAAGTCTTGATGAGTCTTCCTGAACCTTAGCCTTGCAACTAGATATTACTTTTGCAAATTACGTCATTAATAAAATTTTACAACTTTAAAGTAGAAAACAAATTATAAACTTGATTCTTGCTAATCACGACGTGAGTTAGATTTAAAACCATGTAAGGGCGACTCATTTGTTTCCACATATGATCGTGCAAGAACAAGATTATAATAAATCAAATTTCATATAGTTTTAGTCCGGTTTATTTTTATTTTTCGAAAAACCCTTTGCTTGAGCCATGATATATAACAATTATAATCAAAAGCAAAACAAATAAACATTAACCTAAAACATATATCCAATTAACTATTAATCACATACTTCATGCATACCACATCAATCATGACTTCAATTAAATCAATTAATCAAGAACACATGATCCATGGTAAACTTGCATGATTCCTATGGATCGAACCATAATTTAACAATTAACAACGTGATAAATAACCACTAATTAACAAGTAACAACATATTTATCAACAAAAATTGCATACAACTTAGGGTTTGTCTTATTAATTTTATTAACCCTAATTAGGGTTTATGAAAAACTAATCATCAAATAAAATAATTCAAACGCCATCATAGTAAGTTTACACAATTTTATCTCTTTCGTTATTTTTAATGTAATTAAAAGCTATATGAACGGCTTGTGATGCCACTGTTGGAATTTATAAAAACCTTTATCCATATTAACCATATTAATATACACGAGTACGCAGCGGAATATAGGATCACGTATAGACAAGTAATTAACATAAACGATAAAGAATTGCGTACCTTTTAGCAATGGATTAAACACCTTTATCAAACCACCAATATAAACGAAAACCCAAAGATCAAACAATGATCTCTCTAAGAGTACGCACACAATGCGTTATAGCAAACAATTAAGTATGCTAGTACCAATAGTGATAAAGCTAGTTTATACTTGATTACTTTGAAAATAAGTAAAACCAAAATATATAATAGTGATATCACTATGATCGTACCACAGTCGAACAAAATAAGTAACAAAAGAATCGTTCTTTTTTTTACTTCTTTTCACTTAGGGATAATTGATTATAAGAATCATCATATATAGATGCTTGTATGTAAGTCGGTTACTTCCTAAATCTATTAGAAAACCAACAGACGTCAAAAGCAAATAAACATAATTCCGAAATTGCTTTTATTTTATTTACATACATGCCCTTATAGTTAACTCTTAACTACCCTTTGTAAAATCATGTTAATTAACTAATTAATTAATGTTCGTCGTGACTTATCACTAATTAATATATTACACATAATATATTAACGTATACTTGTTTTACGTATTAACGCGTGCGTCTCCTTAGGCTCAGGACGACTTCCGGACATATATTATTTACGTGTACATATTCCTACAGATATTCTCTTCATAAGATGACTCAACTCGAATCGAGAGATTTGGTGTGACACGCAACATATTCCGTTACACCAAACTGCCGTTAAAAAAATATATGAATTTATTGTGGGATGTCGTAAACAATAATTCGTTTAAAAAATAATGTTATATTAATAACTCTTGTAACGAGAGTTATAGGAGATCTTTTATAAGTATTTTATTATTAAAATAAAAAATATTGAAAAACCTAACACATAAAAAAACTCAGACCTATTTATAATCAAACTCATCTAAATGCACATGTATAAACCTAAACTCTAAAATCCATGACCCAATCCGATCCGATCAAACCATTTGCCAATCTAAACTTATTATTGCAAGATTAATTTTCTCTTGAATACAAAGGGACTTATTTTCACTATCCATTTTTATCTATATCCAATGAATAACATTAAATATATTTTATTATTTCAATTATTTTTTATAATATATATATATCTCATATATGATATTAGTTTTAAATCATATATTAGTAGTAGATCATATATGATACTATATGAGTATCATATATGATAAATTTCGATAACGAGAAAAAAGGTGAAAATAACGATTTTTTTGTCGAAAATATATCATATAGCATATTTATAGAAAGATAATTAAATTCACGTCGTGATGATCTACTTTTTACGTGTAACGATTAACTGTTTAAAAAAATATTATTTTTAAAAAAAAGAAAAAAAAGAAAGAAATGAGTTTTGGATTTAGTTTATTTATTGTAAAAAGCAAAAGCCCCAAACTACTAAAAGCCGACTTATCCAAATCATAATCCAAACATTCGTACTCACCCTCTGATCACTCGTGCTCAAGTTGGTACTATTAAGCCAAATCCTTTGTTTAATCTTTCTACATCTCATGTGTCTCCTATTCCTAAATCTCCTTTTTTTCTCTCAAAGATCAAAATTGGAAAAATACTATGATTGATGAATATAATGCGTCAATTAAAAACAGTACTTGGGTTCTTGTACTGAGACCACCTGATATCAATATTGTTCGATCTATGTGGTTATTTCGGCACAAAAATCTTGTCGATGGGACTTTGAGTCGTTATAAGGCTCGAATGGTTGTTACACACATTGGATTTTCTCATAGTCGATGTGATTCTTCATTATTCATTTATAGACATGGTGTTGAGACTACTTGTTTACTGATATATGTCGATGACATTGTGCTTACTGCTTCTTCCACTGGGTTACTACTTACTACAACGTATTATTTCCTCTCTCCACAAGGAATTTGACATGACAGATTTAGGTGCTCTTAATTTTTTCTTGGGGATTTCAGTTCATCGTGATTCTTCTGGAATGTTTTTCTCTCAACAGAAGTATGCTCTTGAGCTTATTGAGCGGGCCCTTATGCGTAATTGCAACCCTTGTCGGACTCCGGTTGATACAGAGTCTAAACTTGATCCCCGAGGGTGTACCTATTTCTAATCCTACTTTATATCGCATTTTAGCAGGAGGTCTTCAGTGTCTAACTTTTACCCGTCCTGATTTGTCTTATGTTGTTCAACAAATATGTCTTTATATGCATGATCCTCGGGAGCCTCACTTGTCGGATCTTAAATGGATTTTACGATATGTTTGTGGGACTTAAGATTTTGGATTACAGTTGTTTGCATCCTCTACATCAACTCTTACTGCGTATTCAGATGCTGACTGGGTTGGTTGCACTGCTACACGTCGTTCCACATCTGGTTATTGTGTTTTCTTGGGAGATAACCTACTTCCATAGTCATCTAAGCGCCATCACACACTTTCTCGGTCTAGTGCTGAAGCAGAGTATCGTGGAGTTGCCAATGCAGTTGCTGAAACTGCATGGATCTGTAACTTACTTCGAGAGTTACATGTTTTTTTTTTGAACAGCGAGTTAGTAGTTAGTGATTCGAGCTTACAGTGACATCCAATTGGGCAGTATGCAAGCATCGAACCTTCTCCTTAGGGGATAAACCCCACTCCTGCTTCTTAATTCGGGCCCCTGAAGGTTCTTGGTGAGACTCGAACTCGAGACCTCTCCAAGAATACCTCCCCAAAGTTACCTTTGGTGGCCAACTGAGCTAGCTCAGCTGGTTCTTCGAGAGTTACATGTACCGTTGTGTTCGACTACTATAGTTTATTGTGACAACGTTAGTGCTATTTATTTGACTGCTAATCTTGTGCAAAACCAACGTACAAAGCATATCGAGATTGACATACATTTTGTTCGTGACATGGTTTCTATAGGTCAAGTTTGTGTTCTTCATGTTGCTTCTCGTTATCAGTATGCCAATATTTTTACAAAGTGTCTTCCTTCTTCTTTATTCGAGGAGTTTCGCATCAGTTTGAGTGTTCGATTGCCTCCCGCTCAAATTGCGGAGGAGTATTAGTCGATAAAATTAGGCCCGACATATTTAGTTATAGGGCTTTAGCCCATTCAGATTACCTGGAGATTACTATTTTATAATCTATATACTGTAATCTTATTATTGAATAATACAACAAGCCTAATCTAATAATTTGAACCAAGCGTCCTTTAAGTGACTTTCTTATATATGTTAAATATTTTGTTTGAAAAATAAGTAATTTTTAGTTAATTAGAATAGGGCTGTAAACGAACTGAACGTTCAACGAATATTTTATAAACCGTTCGGTAAAAAGTTCGTTTATTTCATAAGCCCCGATAAGCTCTTAAAAGCCGGCTTATCCAAAGCAGGATCCCAAACACTCACTACAAATTTTTTGACATTTGCTTACTAAATTAAATGCGAAATAATAGGTAATAGAGGAGGCTACTAAAAGTTTATGTTTGCTCAAAAAGAGTAAGCAGAAGTATTTTCTATCAATTTTCTATTAAAAAGAGTCACCAAAAGTTGTTTTTATCAACTCCCACTCTTAATAAAAAAAAGTAAGTAATAGATGAGAGATTCTTACTCAAAAAAGAGTAAACAAAAGTGTAAAACTTTTAATTAACTCTTTTTGGTAAGAAAAAAAGTAAGCAAAAGTTGTGAGTTTTATTTATTTATTTTTGTATACACTGTATTTTAGTAAGGAAAAATTATAATGAATTAAATAATTATAAATTTTGTTAGTAAATAAAACTTTTATTAAATAAATATTATTTATTTTTTACTGATCACACCACGGTTCTTCACATCTATGGAATGAATGTCTAAAAAAGAAAGTAGGGGTAAAACAGTAATTGAATAAAGAAACAAAAGTTTAATTAAAACACAAACCTTCTTACCTTCCCCCATTATGAACATTGTGGTGGAATCGAAAACCTGGGTCGATATTCCGAATCAAGTTTGGATTTTTTTCTTCGAGAAGTTTAAGCAGGTATGAATTACTGTAAGTTTTTTTCAAAGTTAATTTAATAAATAATTATGCTTGTTTCGATTGTTTCTTTATGTTTTGTTTTCATCATCTGTTTATGTGCTTGTTTTCTTCTAATTCTTGCACGCTTGTTATTTAAGGGTTTTACGGCTTTACCTATATTTGTGTCTTTTGTGTCCTTTTCATGTTTTATACTATGTTATAATTGAGATTTATTTGTTGTCTATATGTTTTGTTTTTCTGTTATTCCATTACTATAAAGATTCATATTAGTGTTTTTGTCATATGTCTGTCATATGCCGTGAGGTTTTAGTTGTCGCATATCCTCCTCCTGTTCTTAATTGTTTGATTTATCACTTGTCTATTCATGTTTGGTATGTCATATTGTCCCGTTCTATCTATGGATTAGATAGGTTGTATAATGTTTGATTTTTTCTAAGATTTTTACGATCACTATATCAACTATAACTAAATAATACTTGTGTATCCATTGACCCTTAGATGAAGTATAAGGTGTTATCGAATAACTACTTTCTGAGTTCCTTCCAAGTACATTGATTAAGTTTGAATTAATAATATTATCACACCTGGCAGGGGCGTTCATGTGATATACTAACAAACAACATCTTAGATGGAACAAAAGCATAAGGAGACGTCGTCTTGCCGTTCACTAGCGCCTCCCTTATCTTCTAAATATCCGTGGTTTGTTGCTCAGAACTTGGAAGCCAAGGACGACGAACCAGAACTCCAAATTTTCTACAACCTACATGATCCCGTGTCTCATTACTGCTGCCGAATCCCCGAGTTACTGGGAAAACGTATTCGAGGTTGCTATCATGGCTGTTGGGTGCTTCTCTCCTCCAACAATCCACGCGATGTCATGTGGTATCTTTGGAACCCAGTCACATCTAAGATTATTAATCTCCCTTCTTTGAATCATAGCGGATCATCAGGAGATGATGATTGTATCGGATATTATTGTTTGTCAGCCCCTCCCGAGCAACCCAATTCGGTTCTTTTGTTAACGAGAGCCGGCAAACCCAATTTTGTGTACTGTAGACTCGGGAGAAGAAACAATTTAAGATGGACCGAATCCACATATGCTAAGAAAGTAAGGAACATAACCGGTCGCGATGGTTTGGTACATTGCCTCACTTGTTGCAACGGTAAAGTATATACGTGCATATCTGACTACATTCGTCGTAACTTTCTTGTAGAGGTTAGAATTGTGGTTAATGATCGTAAAAGGAAGAAAAAAGGAGAAGTTGTGATTACTTTACTGCCAATTTTGGAAATCCCATTTCCTGACTTGTTTGGTTGTTTCGACATTTCGATTAGATTGAACGGATCTGGCACAGACCTATTCTACATCATTGTGGGCTTAGTAGATGTGCGTCAAACAGTTGTTGCAGTGAATGTGTTTAAACTGGACAAGAATAATATGACGTGGGAAGAAATGAAAGACCTTAAAGACACTATATTATATGCGAACCTTGCTTGTAAGTCAGCACCTTTTGATAGCCCTGCAATTAGCTCATCAGAATTCGGGGGTTATATACATATTCTTCCGGATAATCGAAAGATCATATACTCATACCACGTCAAAGATGAAACCTTGTCTTCTATGCCTTATTTAGCAGGAACAAACCACGTGTCAGTGTTGGCAATGCCGGAATGCACCGGGTAATGTATCGCATAGTTGATTTAATATGTATATATTTTGCTTTAGCTTGAAACAGTTTCTTAATAATCATGTTTAATGTTTAATGTAGGCCAGATAAGGAAGATCAGATGGTCATAAGATCAGTAAAGGGTAATCATGGCGGTGAATCAGACCTGCTCAGTTATCCATGTCCTGTTTTGAAAATGAAGGAATATTGTCCGGGTGTTGAACGACTCAAGTTGTCACTCCTTCCATATTCTGGATATGAGTACAGGTACTGTATTGCTTTTAGTTACTTATAGTACTTATTATAGGTGGCAAAATTGTTTAGCTGAAATAAAAGATATTGTCATATTCTTTACGCTTATGATATGCGGTATAAATTTCAATGTATATATATAGACGACTTCAGCTATTTACAATTGTAAAATGAGAAGTGATAGAGAGGCCTAACTTTGTGCCTAAAAACAGGCCTAATGCCACGTGTCGACGGCTAATTGGTGAAATACAGGGGCCCACTGTTTGTTATTTTCTCTTTCCTTATTATAGCCATTGATTTTGACACTTGGGTTAATCTTTAGGCCTATCTTTAGGCACACTTGGTAGGCACAAATATCATTTTTCTTGTAAAATATAGAGTAGATCGCCAAACAGGTACCATACTTTAAGCCAGTTGAAATTTAAGGTATTCAAGTTAATTTTTTTGCAATGTAATTTTTTTTTTTTACTTTTCAAAATAGGTTATCAGTCATAAAAGCCTAAATCACTTTTTAAATGGCCAACTAAAATGATACATCACAAATTCACAATAGTTAACCATTTGAGCTATTGAAAAAGACCAAAAACATCTTTCTAAATTTTAAAAGAAAATAAAAAACCATGCATTGCACCGAAGTTTAACTTTGATATCTTACATCGATAAAAAAACATCGATTACCTTTTTGTGTGATTTGGCATAAAATATGTTGTTATTTTGGAACTAGTAGGTTAGTATTGTATTGTATTATTAACTCATATGCCATCTCTATCAAGCCTCACATGTTTATTTTTTTCTTTGACTCCTTCCGGGAACCACCGAAATTTGTTTATTCAGCAGATGTTTAATTGTATTAGCAGGAGATTGTTTTTTTTTTTAAAATCATGTGTTATTGTAGGTTTGAAAGTGATGATGCTTATTCTAAACAAGAAAATGACAAGGATGTTGATGAGGATGAATCGCACTTGCTCAATCTTCCACTTCATGTTTTGTCATCGGTAATAGAGTTTTCTGTTGGTGTCGAATACCTCAAGTTTCGTGCTACATGCAAAACTTGTCATTTAGCAGCACCTTTGATATCGTGGAACAATGGAAAAGCATCAAAGAGATTGCAAGAGTACTCGCCACTTTCACCGTGGCTGATAGTGTTTGAGAGAGAAAAAGGCATTATCATTTTAACGGATCCCATGTTTGGCGACAAGTATTTTATAAAAACACCGCACGAATTGATTTGCGGTTTCCTAAAGTGTTCGAAGTATGGTTGGTTGTTGATTAATAATCCCGAGGGATCATTAGTGTTATTTAATCCCTTCACAAGTGACATCCGTGTGCTTCCACAGTTACAGAATTTTGTGGATATCTGTAGTTTCTCTGCACCAGCTACTTCTCCCGATTGCATGGTTGTTGGAATTACAATACACGAGCGGTATTATCATGTATGTATCCACATTGTAGGCGGGGAACCATCCTGGCGTAAAATTCTTCTAGATGTTAGGCGTGGTCAGGCGTTTGACGATTTCACATTCTATGGCCGAGATCTTTATGCGTTGAGGCAAGATGGAGGACTTGACGTTTTTGAAAAAATGGGCAGAAAAGGTCAATTGTGGGTGCGTAATGTAGCTCAAGCACCAACAAGCTGTGGCACATCTTCCCCAAAGTCTTTCCAAGTGAGCTGTGAACAGCATCTGTTACGAGTCATCCTGGGCAGGTTAGGAGGAGAATCCCTTGAGGTATTTGAGTTGAATGATGATACAGAAGAGTGGGTGAAAATAAATAGTTTAGGGAAACACGCGATTTATATCAGTGATAATACATCATGTTTCTGCATGGATGCCAAAACACCACAGATGGAAAACAAGATCTACTTTATTAGGTTTCCTTTAGTGTACTATTCACTTGAAACATGCAGGCTTCACAATTTTAATAACAGCAGCATACAAGACAGTTTTGGTGATTTAGTTGGAATAAGATATCATCATGGGTGGATTGAACCAAGCTGGATATGATTTGTTTATTTATCAGGAACAATTTTCTTGTAGCACAGAACAGTTGTTTAGATGGTTGATAGTGATAATTGTTGTGTTACGTGCTTTCCTTTGTTTTCTGTACTCTTTTGACCGGTTATCTTTTTATCAAGTACTACTATTACTTATAAGTCATGTGTATGCATGAATTTAAAAATAAATCAAATTAATTTAAATATTTTAATTTGATTTAAAGATATATATAAAAGTTTCGTGATTAATACTTTGTAATTGTGATTATTACACTTAATAATTATGCATGTAATTTTATATAAATTTTTTATTATGTGTTTATTTTGTATGGTACAAAATATAGAGGGTATAAAGATGTATCAGTTATTTGTTTATATTCTAAACTTGTTGAAAAAGTATTATAAGTTGTAATTTTCACTTATTATCTAATTTATTTAAAATTTAAATGACCTCATTTAAAAAAACTTATAATTTTATGGTTTTTTTTCTCAATCAAAATTTTCCATCATTTTTTAGAAACAAATAAGAAAAAAATTTAGGTTCTTTCTTTGAAAAAAATAAAAATATAAAGGATTAAATTAAAAGATTATTTATTATTCAGTAAATTTTTTTTAAACAAAAAGTCCCCATTAATCATTTTGGTTTATTAAATAAAAGATACGCGTGATGAGTGTATACAAGACGTGACAACGCACGAGCTATTCGAGATCGACACATAAATTGCTCGAAGTCGACTTAAAATAAACGAGTTGAGATCGACTTTGAGCTATTCAATTTTATTTTTTTTAGGAGAATTAAGGTTATATTTGGCAAAATTAGCTGTAAGTTATTAACATGAGTTACATAAAGTTGTATCTTTTCATCAATGAAAATGTTTGATAAATTAACTGTTTCTGATACTATATATGTAAACTAACATAAAAAGACATATATATAATCGTTTGATGGACAACTAACTTTACATATTTATTTAAAATAATAGTATATGAAATGAAGCAAATGAAGTCCAGTTTAGTTAGATGGATGCATTCAGATATAATTTTTATGTGTGGGAGGTCAAAAGTTCGACTCAGGAAATTCTTCATGTGGGAGATTTTCTCAGAATTACTTTGAAGCCCCTTAGGTGCCGTTTGGTTGAGGATATTCGAGGATATTGGGGGATATTCAAAATATTTACATTTAATATTCCCAAATATAGTGTTTGGTATAACCAACGAAAGAATTTAAATCCCTCGAATTCAAAAATGAAGGATATTAGAATTCTTCCAAAAAATGAGGAATTTTAATTTACTTGAAAAATATTTTTTATAAACTTTTTTTCTTGTCGTTATTATTTGAGTTTTTATGTTTATATAAAAAGTTATAAAAATTTATATAAAATTATTTTCTAAAAAATTTATATAAATTTAAATAAATATTTATATTGAAATTTTTTATAATATATATATAACTTTTATAAAATGTATTGAAATTTCTTATAAAATTTAAATAGTTTTTTTATAAAATTTAATGAATTGTTTATAAAACTTATATAAATTATTTTATAGAATTTAATTATTTTTTTTGTAAAATCTTAATGGTTTTTTTTATAAAACTTATATAAGATTTTTAAATATTTTAATAAAATTTATATAAATTTTTTTATAAATTTTTATAAAAATTTATAAAAATTTATATTAAAATTTTATAAAGTTTAATGAACTTTTTTAATAATATTTATATAAATTTTTTATTAAATTTATGATTTTTTATAATTTATAAACTTTTTATAAGGTTTATATAAATATTTTTATAAAATTTATATAAAATTTTTCTAAAATTTATATAAAAAAATTTTAAGAATTTTTAGTATGCTTTTATAAAATTTATATAAATTTTTATAATATATATATATATATATATATATATATATATATATATATATATATATATATATATTATAAGAGGGGCGCTATTGTAGTGACCACCTTTAAAATAAAAACAATAAGAACCGGTTTCAACCGTTAGATGTACCGTTGTAGATTTAATCTAATAAATACTAGTTTATATAAGTTTGATAGCATTGTTGTAATAAGCATTAAAATTAATAGCATTCTTTTAACCCATTTTGATTAAGTTGATTTGATGAGTTTTCGTTTTTCATAATTATTTCCTAAAATTTGTAACTTCATATTCGTTAAGTATTCTTTTAAAGCCTGTTTGCATGATTATCTCAATATTGACTATAATATTTGGATAATATATATTTTTCATTTCCTTCAAATCGCAAGTCTTCAAATCGTAAATGTTTACTATTTAATGTAATACACCGACACAAATTTATAGTTGAAAATTATTTTAGCATATTTCTTGACACATATTAGTGCACACTGTATTTAGTATGGACAAAACTTTTTTTAACACATACAGTGACGATAATTTTTTTTGAGACATATATACTAACACATTATTTTTTTTACGACAACTTAGTACGCTACTAGTAATAGACATCTAATGAATTGAGCATTTTTTTTTCAAATCGTTAACTAAAGTATGCTTTTGACACATTTAAAAGTTAGTATACTTTTAGTGATACTTTATAATTTTTATATATATATATGTGGTAACGTGCTATGGTTAGTACATATAATTTTTCTTGACACATATTAGTGACATATTAGAATGTTGTGACACGTTTCTAGTTACACAAATTTTTGTGACACATTTTTTATAACTAATTAGTCTTTTGACACAATTTAATTATACATTTTTTATAGCATGTCAATTTTTCTGACAAATATTTTTGTGACTGATGAGACTGTATTTATACATAGTCTCATCGTCCAAATCGAGCTTAAAACGTTCAAAATATCATCAAAATACCCAAATATATGCCTGTGTTTGTTCATTGTGTATTTTAGGTATGGATATCGTGAATTCACCAAAAGATCAAAGGAATCAAGCAAAAACGAACACGGGAAACGAAGCCGCACAAAGAACCGGACCCGAATCATGAATTTCCTTTCAAGTCCTTGAAGTTTGAAGATTTGGCAAGAATGGTCCCTCAATTATTGAAGACTTGTCACTTAATACCCCTGAAAATCTCAAATATTACAATGGGGTCCCTTATGTTTCAAGAATATACCATATTGGTCCTTAAAAAATGCAAAATATGCATTTATAGTCCTTGGTAAAAGTTTGGAAATGCCATGTGCCATTTTTGTCAAATGCTGAAAGTTGTTATCAAAGGAAAATGAGATTTTTGCTTATTATTACAAAATAAAGATGTGAAGAAAGCTGGGGGGCTGTTTTTGCCCAGACACAAAACCTTTCCCCACCACTCCTGAACCGCCACATCACCAAATCAAACCCGGGTCCAACCCAAACCCTACCCATGACCCAACCAAGCCCATACCCACACCCTTAATACCCGTTTTCATTTATAACCCAGTCAAACCTAAATTAATATTTTAATTCGTTTTTTAAACGGATTATTATACTAATTTTGGGGCGCCAAACACATACTATTCACCCATCTCCCCTAAATTCTCCCTAATCCCTATCATAAACCCTAATCTCGATTATCACCAAATCAAAGGGGTTTCGCCCCATTAATTCCAGATGGATAATTGACTTGGCCTACATCAAAACCCACCACTCACTTTATTTACCCCGTGACTCCAAAGTGGTCCCCCATACTCCCCTGTTTGTTCAAAAATGGCAAAGAAAGCATCCAACGGTTTTAATACATCTCCTTGGTCCCCAAGGACCAAATAAGCGACCAAGATCATTCAATCACAGCTGTATCTCAAGGACAATCACAAGAAGCTGCTTTTGACCAAGAATTCAAGGGGCAAAAATGGATTTTCAGTAGTTAGGGTTTTCCTTCTTGTAATTTTTTATTCAGCTTCTAGATAAATCTTTAATGTAGTATAAGTATGATGGCGGGTTGTGCCTCATATCTTGTTCCAGTTTTTTATGTAAAATTTTAAAGTTGATTAATGACAATGAAAAATTTTAAGTTTACATAAACTCTGAGTTCCTTATTGCTTTCTTAGTTTAATTATCTTATTTTCATGGGATTTAGTTAAGTTCTCAATAGTTTCCATTTTCTTAGAATTTTCAGAAATTCTGGTTTTATTTTAAGTTTGTTTGAAAAACGTTTTGCAAACTGAAATCACCTTTCACATGAAGTGAAAGTGGAGTGTGAAAGGATTTTCAGGTTTGGTTTAACAATTTTTATCAAGTATCTTTCAAAGTTTCAAAGTGGTGATTTTTAAAAAATTGATTTCCATTTTTTTTTCTTTTAAGCTATAAGCCATAAGCTAGCTTAACCAATAAGCTCAGCTTATTGCTTATAACTATTGTAACAGGTTAACTGTTTGTGTGTGCTTTTTCTTGGCAGGATACAAGTTTCCACCATTTCCATCCCATTTTTCAAGATTGAAGGCATATTGGATATTGGACTGATTATAGTCCAATATCAGCACATCTCTACATCAGCTTCTTACACCTCTCCTATAAGCTCATATGAGTCCACCCAATCCATTTTAAGAAGGCCTCAGCCCAAGGTTTGGCTTGAACCCTTTCAATGTATTTTTTTGGATTTTTGCATGAAGTATATGTGAATTGGTGTTAAACTGATGGTTGATTGGTATTTTCAGTTGTTCATGCTTATTTGTGTTATACATGCATGTTAGGAATGATTTGGTTCAATTTAATCTAGGTTTGTATGTTGTAGCTTTGTTAAAATCCATTTTCAAAATATAAGGTAGTGTTTGGATTTGCAGATTAAGCTAGGAAGTTTTGAGAATTTGTGCAATTAAAACTGGATTAGACTTATTAGGATGTTAGTATGACTTGCTTTTAGTCATTAGGTTTAGTTTAGATAGCTTTCTACCTTATTGCATGTTTACAATGAGTTTTCACTAGTATAAATTTGTTAAGCATCCAAATCTGCTTGTTTTAGCCGAATTTAGACCATCATCTTTGAATTCTGTTAAGATAATAGGTTCATCTAGGGTTTGATTAGCTTTGTTAGTCATTAGGGTAGCTTGTATGCTAGGTTTGGAGCTTTAAAACTCACCCTATTGCACACTAGATCAGAAAGCCCCCCATAGCCCCCCTATTTGTCACAGCAACTGAACTTTGCCCATTTTTGTGTGATTGTTGAATTGTGCCTGTGTGTTTTTGTGTTTAAACTGACTCCCCACACTTCCATGAGTGTGGGGGTGCCTTTGTTTCCAAAATATTCCAAGCAATAAGCATTCTACAAGCACCAAAGTCCACAGACCCGTTTTTCTACTCTAGCAGTGGGAAAAAGTTTCCCCTGCTAGTTGTTTAGTTCCCCCTGCTACACTAAAAGACAGAAACACAAGAAAGGTCACTATCAGATTTTACATTTTTGTTTTTAGTGAACTAATTTAGGATTTAGACTCTGATTCTTTTTGCATTTTTTCTTTTTAAATTTCTGATTTTTCAGTTTAGTTTATTTGGTTGTTACTGTTCATTTTCTATTTTTATATTTAATTGCATTTTTAATTAATTTTAAATAGGCTGTTTTTGGAATTTAGTGTAGAAAAGTTTTATTTTTTTGTTTTAAAATTTTTCTTAGATTCAGAATATTAATTTAAGATTTTTAGTTTAAAAATTAGTCACTGTTCACTTTTTAATTATTTTTTATAATTAAATTAAGTTAATTAGGGTTTAATTATTAAATAGTTTTGTCTTTTAGTGAAAATTTTTATATTTTTCAAACTTTTTCAACTTTCTACTGTTCATTAGGGTAATTTAGGATTTTTAAAATTGTTAAATTAATTTTGGCATTATTTTATTATTTTTTAGGATTATTTTAATTTAAAAATAGTTTTTAGTGATTAAAAAATAGAAAAATAGTTTCTAAAATTTAGGAAAAATACTTTTTAGTCTTTAAATAATATAAGTTAGTTATTAGTTCAATAAATTAATATTTTGGGCATTTTGTTAATTATATTTAATTTTTGGGCTTTAATTAGCATTAAAAATTGAATATTTAATTAATAAAAGGTTTTAAAATATATTTGTTGGATTTTTATTCTTATTTATATTATTTAAGAATTAGTTTAATCTTTTAACTAATTTTTAGGTTTAATTTTTAATTTCGTCACGTTTTACGTATTTACGTTAATTCGTCGTAGTTTAAACGTAGTCGTAGCTCGTCTTTTATTTTTCTCTCTTGAAACCAAAAACGTCACTAATCCAAACATTGTTATTTTATATTTTGGCACATTAATTCACACACCTCCTTCGAGAACGAACTTGGAATTTATTCGTCTTCACGGTTTTCCTAAATCGTGTCGATTAATACTTACCACATTTATACTCGTCTTTCCTAAGACTTGTATATAAAAACCTACATCAAATTTTTGGCGCCGCTGCCGGGGAGGTGTTTAGTGTGCCATTATTATTAGTATCGTGTTTGTGTGAGTAGTGCGTTTTTGCTTTTCATTTTTTGGAAAGCGTGAATATCGTACATACTCATTTTTGTTATTTTTCTCTATTATAGTATAATATCCAAATAAATCGTGTTTAATTTTCCTAAATTAAACACACAACAATCTTTACTATATTGTAGATATATTGGTTTTCGTTTTTATTGTGAATATATTATTACTATATTGTACTACGTAAGAACAATAAATATACAAGTACTCCAAAAGCGTGAAAACGCAACCTTGATTCGGGATTTCATCACTCGATCATTGTATTCGAATCTAAAGCAAAAGTTTAAAGGCAAAATAGATAAATACTTTCGTGAGGCTTAATTTCAATTAACACAAACTATAAGGTGGGTATAAGGCGGTCTTATTTCACGACCTAAAGGAAAAAGGCTCTTAAGTGCTTCGCGCCGCCTCGTTTCCTCCGCTTGCTTGTGCGTGTTTTGAGAAAAAGGGCTAATCGAGGGTTTGCCGCCCAAGTATTATCTACGTATATTATATTTGCTTGTGTTTTCAAGATTAAACCCTCTTGAACGTTTTGGTGTTCCACCAACGTTCTAAAGTCATCGAGAACGTTCACTCCACGTGTTCGTTTTCATTCTTTGAGGCTCCTTTAATCGAGAAAGTCGATTCGAGGAGAGATTTGTAGATTTGTGTATACGTAATACATTCAAAAATCCAAAAAAATTAAATAACCAATCAAAAACCAAAAAAAAAAAAAATCGAAAAATTGAAAAAAGAATCTTCTTTGCTACCACCCATTCTACGCTTAGTGCATGCGCACTCGATCGAAGGACTATTCCAATTCTAGCGAAGCTTCGAATCGACGCAATCGTAATCGAAGGAATCGACGACGTAGACGAGAATTAGAAACCGACGTTCCTAATATCGTTGTTGAAGAAACCGTAGAGGAGATGGCCGACAATCGTTCTATGATAGAATTGCTCCAAGCGCCCACCGAGGGTTATGGAGACGCGATCGTAATTCCCGCTATCGAGGCGGAGAATTTTGAGATCAAAAGCGGAATGCTTTCGTTGATCCAAGCTACGAAGTTTCGAGGTCGTGAAGCCGATAATCCTCACGACCATATTCGGAATTTTGATCGTCTTTTAGCCACGAGCAAGTTTAAGAACGTCGACACCGATGTCGTCAAGCTTATGCTTTTTCCGTACTCGCTCGATGGTGCCGTCAAGGATTGGTACGAGAAAGAGCCACCTAACTCTATAGTTACGTGGAAGGATCTCGTTTCCAAATTCGTTAATTATTTTTTCCCACCGTCTAAGACAACGTTTTTCAAGAATGAAATTACGAAATTTGAGCAAAAACCGAATGAATCTTTTAGAGACGCGTGGGATCGCTTTAAGGAATTGCTTAGGCAATGTCCTCACCATGGTTTTTCCGAGTTTCACCAAATCGATACGTTTTACAACGGTCTTAATTTTCAAGAACAAGACTCGTTGAATTCCGCCGCCGGTGGCAACTTTTTGTGTAAGACTCCGAGAGAAGCTTTGATAATTATCGAGAACCGATCCAAGGTTTACCAACTCCGCAATGCACCGAGTGTTGCCAATGTCGCCAATGTTAGTAGTTCTAATCGCGACATTGAGAGAGTTGATGCAAAAGTCGACAAGCTTACGAATGTGTTTACGTCTTTTCTCGTCGAAATACAAAAGAAAGACGCTCCCGCTACGGTGAAAGCGGTTGAGGTTTCGTGTACGTTTTGTGGTGGACCTCATAATTATTACGAGTGTGCGGCTACGGATGGCCAAACGTCGAATGTGAGTGCGTTAAATGGAAACAACAATTTTTCAAATCAAAATAACGCGGGTCCATCACAACAAGGCAATTATAACCAAGGCAACAATTTTCAAAATCGAAACACTTTTCATGGAAATAATCAACAAGGAAATTTTTCGAATCAAAATCAAGGTTATAATCAAGGTCGTAATATAACTTGGCAAAATCGAGACAACAATCAAAACTCGAATTTTTCAAACAACAACAATCAAGGCAACAATTTTTCAAGTGGTAATCAAGGAAATTTTCAAAGAAGTAATCAAAACCAAGGGAACTTTAATTCAAATCAAAATAGTTCGTCAAACGATTTTCAAAATTACATGAAAACGAATGAGGCTAATATGAGACGATTAGAGGGAGAAATTGGTACTTTGAAAAATGACTTTTCTAATACATTGAAATTGCAAAACACGAAGATTGAGCAAGGGCAAATTGATATAAAAAAGATGTTTTCGGCCATAATGAACAAACCCTCGGGTTCGTCATCAAGTTCGTTACCTAGTGACACCGTTGCTAATCCGAAAGAACAATGTAAAGCCGCCTCGTCTCGTGAGAAAGGTCGTGTGATTACCCCTAACCTTGAAGGATTCCGTGTTGTTTATCCCTCTCAACCCTCGACTTCTAAGACGTCTTCTTGTTCTAAAGTCGATGGGGTGAACGTGGCGACCAAGGAAAAGAGTGCACACCCTCGTGTACCTCAAATTCCATCCACGGTTCAAAAAGAGAGCTTTGTCGACCTTACCAAAGTAACCCTTGAAGAAACTTGTGCTTCGATCCTTCTTAAAAAACCCAAAAGGCGTATGCCGAGAAAGGAAAAGGATCCGGGCCAATTTCTACTACCTTGTGATTTTTCCGAGATTGAGGGATGTTTAGCCCTTGCCGATTTAGGTGCTAGCATCAATCTCATGCCTCATTCTCTTTGGAAATTGATGAGATTGCCTTCGCTTACCCCCACAAACATGACTATCGAGCTTGCAAATTGTACGCCACTTATACCAATTGGAATAGCCGAGGATGTCTATGTTAGGATTGGAAAGTTTGTTTTTCCCGCGGATTTCGTTATATCCGATTACGAGTGTGACCCTAAATGTCCCATTATTTTAGGCCGACCATTCTTATCGACGGCTAGAACCGTAATCGACGTTCACGATGGAAGACTTACTATGAGATATGGGGATGAGAAAATAGACTTTTTCGCTAGAAAATCCCAAGGGTTTAATGAGAATGAAAAAACCGAGGTTTCAAAACCTAATGATTCAAATTCTAATGATTTCAAAATGTTTACTTTAGCGGAAAGAATGAAGCTTGATGCATGTTTTGAAAGAATTAAGAAAAACGGTTTTAAAGATGATGATTTTAATGACAAAGAATACGTGTACCTAATTCAAAAGGGTATGTGTAAATTTATGGATGAAAACTCACTTTGGGATGTTTTTAGCGAAACAAGTGAAACACCAATTCCGAAGGGCGACGTTAGTGCCATCACGACAACGACCAAAAATGGCTCGTCTTCACCACCTTCGAAGGACCACGTCTTTGAGGCTTCAACTTCTAACTCCATCGAAGTGCCTCCTTTGCCTAGCCCAACACCCGTTGAGGCTAAAGGGATTATCGACATCGATCCTCTCGTCTTAGAAAAGTCACCTAAGCATAGTCATTTGGCTTGTAAGTCCATGGTTGTGAGTGCTCACATCGACTTTTCTTTGACGATGACGATGGCGATTTTGCCGAGCTTGATCACGTACTTCGACATCCACATGCAATTTTTGATTCTCCTAAGAAGAAACATGTGAAGTACGATGATTATGAGTTTGATCCCGAGATTGAGGAAATCATTGAACGAGAGCTAGCTCTTATGCCTTCACTTCCACCTACAAGTGAGGTTGATCTTTCCAAAATCGAGGATGAACTTAATGAGTTGGAACGTCTTATTTTCGATGACGAACCAACTCATGTGACCACTAAAAATCCAATTCTCGAGGAGTTACCTAATCAACACTCCTCATTTGAGAATGACGTTTACCACATTCGTGAGGATCTAACTTATCAACGATCCCCACAAAAGAATGATGGTTTCGTGCTTGATCGTGATCTCTTCGAGAGAGTTTCTAAGATACTCAAGGACGGGAATGACAAACCTTGGTTTGAAAAGCCTATCTTTGATGAAGAAATCGATGAGATCGACGTTCATGAGGATGACGAGTATGTAGACCCCGAGGGGGCGGTGTTCTTTATTGACAAACGTTTTGAGAACTTATATAATCCGCCACCCCCTCCCGCCAAAGACTTAAATGTGAGAATTTTTAGCGCGACTAATTTTGAATTTGACACGCCAAATATTTTCGACATCATTAAATCGGGTTTTCATAAAGAGTTTAAAAATGATGAAAAAGGAAAAGATTTTAAAAATGTTTTAAAAGATCTTTCTACATGTTTAACTCCGTCATCACCGCGTTTTATGAGTACTACCACCTCGTCTACTCCTTTTGACGATGGTTGGTGTGGATCTAGTGTGGGGGAAGCCCCAAATGTTCCCTCCCATTTCTCCACCGAGGACGAGATTTACGATCCCGGAATTGCTCGTAAAGGGAAATCTCGGTCTTCCACCGATGCAATAAATGGAAAATCTTTTCGTTTGCTTGGTGTGAGTCTACCTCGAGTAGCTCATTTTAGTGACTTACCCATTGCCCCACCTTTCTACTTCTTATCTATTTTCTTCTACCCCATTGGGGTTTGTGTTGGAGTAGCGTTGTTTCGTCTTTCATCCGAAAACGAAGACGCTATCTTTGACCCCGGTATACGTTTATCGGGTTTTTAAAGTACTCCACGTACTTTTGGGCCTTGTTTATCATGTAAGTCCCACCAAAAATGACCATACCAAGTTTATCCCTAAATGATCACATTTGTGGGGATCCGAGTCGAGCTTTTGACTCGGTTAACAAAAACAAGGTACCTCGTGGGGGATTCTCATGCTTATCCTTGTAAATAGTATCGCTTTCTTAGTTAACGTAACGAGGGGACTTGTGCTCTTCCTACCTTTGTTTCGTGGTTGTTTGTGATTGTGATTCATTAGGTTCATCGTCACCATTGAAGCCTCTCGTGTTCGTTTTACGGATCACTCGAGCTTCGATCATTGCCATTGGAGATTCCGATATCCGATGATATCCTTTTATGTTCTAACGTTTATCTTATTAGCATAATTCATAAACGGCTTTTAGGTTATTCGTTTTACCCTTTCCATGCTCGAGATTAAGCATTCGACTTCGTCTCTAGTATGGGGGTGTTTACACCCCTAGACTCGAAACATTGAGGACAATGTTTAGTTTTAGTATGGGGGGTGAGTAGATACTTCACCTTGCTTACGTCAACACGCAATCCAATATTCATCTTTTTGCTATCGTTTTGTTGCAAAATAAGGCTAAAAATGGCCAAATTTTAAAAATTTTCTAGTTTTTCATAAGTGTTTAAGACACGAATGTAGGTTTTCCGATGGTGAGAACGAGAGTAATTTTTGACTCGACCGTGCGTGTTGAGCACTTAGCTTCGATTCCTTAACTTTTTAGGCTAAGTCTCTTAAATGAGGACGAGAAATGATAGAGTTATTTATAAGTCTCGTAATCGTCACGATCTTATGTGTAGTAATTATTAGCTTATTCTCCCAACGCTTTTGCATAAATAATTGTTAATAAATATTGATTTGGCGGTTTAGTCACTATTGTTGGGTTTCTAATTTGTTTTGGTAGCTTCCATGTAATTAAATTGGGAAAACATTAAGGTATCGCCAGCGTCACGGTTTTGAAGTATTGGCACCCGAATAATCGAAAGCTTCACCTAATAATAAGATTTCAAGTGCTCACCTAAATTAAGCAAAAATTTGAAGCTCACAAGGCCGAAAAATCTATGCCCAAATTGAAAGTGAATCAAGCCTTAATCTTTGAAGCTTTAAAGATCCAAAATTCGCTTTAGCGTGAGGATATACGTCTTTGGCTAATAAAACCACCGATGAGGCGGATAATAAAAGGCAAGGCAAGACCGAAGTCATAATAAAAGCTTCATGGCGAAGTTGAATAAAAGATGGAGGTAAACCAAAGATAATAAGGCCCTTCCGTTAGGGGGCGTATAAAAGTCTTGGTAATAAGTCTCATGTTCAAAACCGTTATAAAACCGTGTTTATCGATCCTTCTTGTTGACTTAATTTTTTGACATCGTTGTCTATTGGGGTGAATTATTGATTTGATGATTTTGGTTACACCGTTAAGTTTCTATTTTTAGACTTAATCTCTATTCACGCATAAGTCAATGATGTATCCTCGTGATCATTAAGACAAAATAAAATATAAGAGATACCAAGTAGGAATAAGGGAGTTTAGGTTCGTAATTAACACTCGTGAGATGTGTTCGTGTTGCTAACTTATAATAACAATGATCTCGTTACACGCTTAGCATGGAATTGGGTGAAAATCGAGGACGACGAAATTATTTCTAACGAAGCATTCACGTGTTCTTGTTCTATGATCCCAAAAGTCACATTCTCGTGATGAAAACAATACATTATGTCTAAAACGCGTGTAATGAATTGAGCATTTTTTTTTCAAATCGTTAACTAAAGTATGCTTTTGACACATTTAAAAGTTAGTATACTTTTAGTGATACTTTATAATTTTTATATATATATATATGTGGTAACGTGCTATGGTTAGTACATATAATTTTTCTTGACACATATTAGTGACATATTAGAATGTTGTGACACGTTTCTAGTTACACAAATTTTTGTGACACATTTTTTATAACTAATTAGTCTTTTGACACAATTTAATTATACATTTTTTATAGCATGTCAATTTTTCTGACAAATATTTTTGTGACTGATGAGACTGTATTTATACATAGTCTCATCGTCCAAATCGGGCTTAAAACGTTCAAAATATCATCAAAATACCCAAATATATGGCTGTGTTTGTTCATTGTGTATTTTAGGTATGGATATCGTGAATTCACCAAAAGATCAAAGGAATCAAGCAAAAACGAACACGGGAAACGAAGCCGCACAAAGAACCGGACCCGAATCATGAATTTCCTTTCAAGTCCTTGAAGTTTGAAGATTTGGCAAGAATGGTCCCTCAATTATTGAAGACTTGTCACTTAATACCCCTGAAAATCTCAAATATTACAATGGGGTCCCTTATGTTTCAAGAATATACCATATTGGTCCTTAAAAAATGCAAAATATGCATTTATAGTCCTTGGTAAAAGTTTGGAAATGCCATGTGCCATTTTTGTCAAATGCTGAAAGTTGTTATCAAAGGAAAATGAGATTTTTGCTTATTATTACAAAATGAAGATGTGAAGAAAGCTGGGGGGCTGTTTTTGCCCAGACACAAAACCTTTCCCCACCACTCCTGAACCGCCACATCACCAAATCAAACCCGGGTCCAACCCAAACCCTACCCATGACCCAACCAAGCCCATACCCACACCCTTAATACCCGTTTTCATTTATAACCCAGTCAAACCTAAATTAATATTTTAATTCGTTTTTTAAACGGATTATTATACTAATTTTGGGGCGCCAAACACATACTATTCACCCATCTCCCCTAAATTCTCCCTAATCCCTATCATAAACCCTAATCTCGATTATCACCAAATCAAAGGGGTTTCGCCCCATTAATTCCAGATGGATAATTGACTTGGCCTACATCAAAACCCACCACTCACTTTATTTACCCCGTGACTCCAAAGTGGTCCCCCATACTCCCCTGTTTGTTCAAAAATGGCAAAGAAAGCATCCAACGGTTTTAATACATCTCCTTGGTCCCCAAGGACCAAATAAGCGACCAAGATCATTCAATCACAGCTGTATCTCAAGGACAATCACAAGAAGCTGCTTTTGACCAAGAATTCAAGGGGCAAAAATGGATTTTCAGTAGTTAGGGTTTTCCTTCTTGTAATTTTTTATTCAGCTTCTAGATAAATCTTTAATGTAGTATAAGTATGATGGCGGGTTGTGCCTCATATCTTGTTCCAGTTTTTTATGTAAAATTTTAAAGTTGATTAATGACAATGAAAAATTTTAAGTTTACATAAACTCTGAGTTCCTTATTGCTTTCTTAGTTTAATTATCTTATTTTCATGGGATTTAGTTAAGTTCTCAATAGTTTCCATTTTCTTAGAATTTTCAGAAATTCTGGTTTTATTTTAAGTTTGTTTGAAAAACGTTTTGCAAACTGAAATCACCTTTCACATGAAGTGAAAGTGGAGTGTGAAAGGATTTTCAGGTTTGGTTTAACAATTTTTATCAAGTATCTTTCAAAGTTTCAAAGTGGTGATTTTTAAAAAATTGATTTCCATTTTTTTTTCTTTTAAGCTATAAGCCATAAGCTAGCTTAACCAATAAGCTCAGCTTATTGCTTATAACTATTGTAACAGGTTAACTGTTTGTGTGTGCTTTTTCTTGGCAGGATACAAGTTGTTGGGAATAAATTATGGGTCAGTTCACTAGACGCTGTTAAGAAGAATTCAAACGCTGATAGGATGACATTGGACGCTGACAGCCAAGCGTTGACATTTGAAGAAGTCAACGCTGACAGCCTTGAAGATTGACACTGATGGAATATATCTTCATGCGAATCTTTTTGTTTATTTGTTTTATTTGTGTATGGTAAAGATAAGCTCGACATTGTATTTTCTATTATTATCTTTACCTAGAATAGTTGATTCGTAGCTTATTGTACAAGACTTCTTAATCTATAAAAGAAGATCTTTTAGGTTAAAGTTAATAATCAGTTTCATAAGTTTTCACAAGTTAAACCTCTTTCATTGTAATCAAGTTCAATCATTCTAATACAAGTGAAAGTTTGTTTAACATCTTTGTGTTTTAGATTAAGTGTTAATTCCGCATAACACTTAGTTACTTTATTCATAAGCAAAGGTTTCTCTACGTGTATTACTTGATCTAATCTCGTATACACAAAGCTTAATCGATCTAAGTTTGGGATCAACAAGTGGTATCAGAGCTTGTTGAGAAACTTTTGATCTTTAAGTAACGCAAGAACCCTAAAACACCAAACCCTAAAAACCCTAAATCTCTCAAAAACCTAAAAACATCATGTCTGGCACAAATCAGCCTTCTGCTTTGCTACAAAACAACTCCACAAACCCTAGTATCAAAATTCCCATGTTTGATGCCAGGAACTTCGAGCTTTGGAAGTCTAATTTTGAGCAATATATAGCCATCCATGACTACACTCTTTGGGAGATTGTTGAATATGGGAACACATTCAACAAAGCTCAAAAGATTGCTGCTGCTATTGCCGCAAGGGTAGCTCTTCCTAATTGTCCTGAAGCTGATAAGAAGGAAAAGCCTGAAGATGGAAGAGCTGTCTCTGTTGAAGATATAGCCAAGAAAAGGGTGGACATGAAAATCTTGAACATCATGAAACACGCCCTAGGTCATGAGAATCAGCACAAGTACAAACGCTTTGAGTCTGCAAAAGAGCTTTGGGAAGCTCTTGAAGTAGCACATGGTGGCAATGCTGACACAAAAGATGAAAAGAAGAAGCAACTCATGCATGAGTATGCTGTCTTTAAGGCTCAACCAAATGAGAATCTCAGCAGTGTGAGAAGTAGATTGCTTGACATCACAAGTCAACTTTCCTTCATGGGAACACAGATTGATGACCCTGACTTGAATGCTACTTTTCTCAAAAGCCTTGGTGATGTATGGAAGATTGAGACAAGATCCATTCTTGTCAATAACACCCACAAGACATCCAGGTTTGATGACATCTTCAACAAACTAAGACTGTTGGAGAATGAATGGCTTTTGGATAGTGATAATAAATCTTCCAGTAGTAACATGGCCTTCTTCTCACAAAGTGAAGGCCAATTTGATTCCATGAACTTCTATGGACATCCAGCCACTGGATCTCAATGTGTCAACGCTGGATCTCAGTCTGTCAGCGCTGGATCATATCCTGTCAACGCTTTATACTCAAGCGCTGACACACACAACTTTGGCGCTGATAGAATCAAGCCTGCTGGTTTAGATCTAGATACTGTGTGTGCATTCATTGCTTCTTTGCCCAGTGATTCAAGGATTACATATGAAGATCTTGAGCAGATAAGCGATGAGCAATTGGAAGAGATGGACATCAAGTGGACTATGGCTCTTGTAAGTTTAAGAGCAAACAGGTTTAATAAAAGGTTCAAGAAGAAGATGACCTTTAATGCTAAGGATGTTGCTGGATTTGACAAGTCCAAGGTTGAGTGCTACAATTGTCATAGGATGGGGCACTTTATGAGGGAATGTAGATCTCCAAGAAGATCTGGTGCTGGTAAGCCTTCAAGCCAAATGGTTAAGAGCCAAGATTCCAAGGCCATGGTTGCTGTTCAACAAATTGATGGTGTTGGAGGATGGGACTGGAGCTGGAACTTTATGGCTAAGGATGAGGAAGAGGACAGAGCTTTGGTTGCTGAAGTTAAAGAAGAGCATGTTGAATATGCTCTCATGGCACACTCCTCCTCTTCATCAGATAATGAGGTATATGATGATGCTTTCTGTTCTAAGGGTTGTCGTTTAAATACTGAAAAAACTAAATCAAGAGATAGTAAAATTATTAGATGAGGCAAGTACTGAAAGATGCAAAGTATCTAATTATCAAATTGCTCTTACCCAAACAGAAAAGACAGTAGCTGAGTATAAGAAAATGGAGTTTGATTTAAAGGATCAAATAAATATCTTAAAACATGAGTTACATCAAAGTAAAGATATTCAAGATATAGTAAACAGGGTTAATCTTGATTTGATAGCTCAGTTAGAGGAGGCTAACAAAAATAAAGATAATGTGAGTCTTAAAATCCAGAGATTTGATAAGGCCACACAATCCCTAGGAGAGTGTGTTAGCAAACAAAGAGACTCTAAGGACATGAGTGGGATTGGGATGAAAGATTATACTGGTGTTCCACCACCAGCTGGGGATTTCTATGGTGTCCAATCAAAGGACTTATCTTGGACTGGCTTGCCAGAACTTCAAGAGAAGGAATTCATTCCTCCACCTAGAGTGACTTCCCCAGTTGAAGAATACAAACAAAAACTGACTGACCTAGATGAGTGGAAGAAAGCTAACCACACTTTGTTTGTTAAGGGAGGGTTGTTGTGTGAAAGTCCAAATGAGCCCACACCAATCACGAGCCATAACATTGTGGAGTCCAATGATCCTAAACCTATTAAAATCACACACCCTACCACTGGCAAAGCTGTTGACCTTGGCCCACAAACTGTTAGAAAACCTAGTGTTAAGTATGCAGAGATGTATAGGAATACTAGGTCACCAAAAAGCCAAGATAGTAACCATGGAACAGGCTTCTTTGCTTCTAGACCTAAGACTATGTCTAGAAAAGCTTGTTACTCATGTGGTAGCTTTTCACATTTGGCATACAAATGTGTCAACGCTTCCAATGTCAACGCTGATAGGAGCCATTTCAGCGCTGACAAAAGTCAACATAGGTCAAACACTGTCAGACCCAATACCTTTGTGAACAAAAGTTCACAAGTTGTTAGACCAGCCCCATTCTTTTCTAGAGGGTCTAACACACAAGGCCTAAGACCTTTTCAAAAGTCAAACACTTGGTCCAATAGGCAATGGGTTCCTGTAGCAAACCCTAGGTTCAACGCTGATAAAGGCAATCGGGGCGCTGACAAGAGCAATTTCAGCGCTGTCAGACACACTGCCAAACCTAGGTATTTGCAACCACAGGGAAATAGGTCTAAAGCCTCTACTAGCTTAACATGGAGACCAAAACAAGATCAAAACTCTAATTCTACTGGTGTTTCTATGACATGCAACAGGTTTCATTATATTTCAAAAGCCATGTCAACACCAATTGGGGTTAACTGGGAATTTCATTCAAGAAGGGATGAAAATGGGGTTGTTATGAGAACCAAGTCTGTTCTTGTTGAACAACCAGATGAATCCAAGTCTTCCAAGGCTTGGGTTCCCAAAGAAAACTAATGTGTTTTCTTTATGTGCAGGGCATTCAGAAGAAGATCAATGATTATGGATATTGGGATAGTGGATGCTCAAGGCACATGACAGGGAAGGAAGACTATCTGACAAACTTCACTCCTATTCAAGATGGTGATAAGGTGTACTTTGGAGGGGGATATGGCACCATTACAGGAAAAGGAACCCTTATTACCAACAATCTACGGTTTGAGAATGTCTTCCTGGTAAAAGAACTGGATTATAATTTGTTTAGTGTATCACAAGTGTGTGATAACAAAAATAAGGTTCTTTTCACAGATACTGAGTGCTTGGTGTTAAGCAAAGATTACAAGCTCCCTGAGGAGAAATACATAGAATTTAGAACACCAAGGCATAAAGACATATATAATGTGAATCTTAATGGAATTAGGATGAATAATAAAATGATGTCATGTTTTTATGCTAAAGCCTCAGTAGATGAAAGTAATCTTTGGCACAGGAGATTAGGGCACATAAACTTTAAGAATATCAATAGACTTGTGAGGCTTGGTTTAGTTGATGGTTTGCCTGAAAAGGCTTTCCACAATGACCACTCTTGTGTTGCATGTCTTAAGGGCAAGCAGCATAAGGTCTCATTCAGGTCTAAACAGGTGCACTCTAGTTCTAAACCACTTCACTTATTGCATATGGACCTATTTGGTCCAACTAATATAGAAAGTTTAAAGGGTAAATCATATTGTTTTGTTATCACTGATGATTTTTCCAGGTTTACATGGACTTTCTTTTTAGCCAAGAAAAGTGAAACTGCCCAAAGTCTGATTAATTTCATTACCCAGATTGAAAAGAAGAATGGTAATGAGGTCAAAGTTATTAGAAGTGACAATGGGGGTGAGTTTAGAAATCAGTTGTTAGATGATTTTTATGCCAAGAAAGGGATTACTAGGCAGTTTAGCATAGCTAGAACCCCACAGCAAAATGGGGTTGCTGAAAGGAAGAATAGAACCCTAATTGAAGCAGCCAGAACCATGTTGGCTGATGCCCACTTTCCTATAGCCTTTTGGGCTGAAGCTGTTAACACAGCTTGTTATGTTCAAAATAGGGCATTGGTCAACAAAATACATAATAAGACACCTTATGAGTTACTTTGGGGAAGGAAGCCAAATATTGGCTTTCTCAAGCCTTTTGGTTGTCATGTAGTTGTTTTAGAAACTAGTGATGCCCTAGGTAAATTTGATTCAAAAGGTGATGAAGGCTATTTCATGGGTTATTCAGTGCAGAGCAAAGGATATAGGGTTTACATTAAAAAGGAAAAACGTATACTTGAAAAAGTACATGTTAGGTTTTTAGAGAGTAAACCTAGTGATCCTGAAAGTGGTCCAAATTGGTTGTTTGACTTAGAACCTTTATCTAGAGCTTTAAATTATATGCCTGTTACTGATCCAGACATTGTGAAGGTAACTTCAAGTGTTTTGGAAAAGAGAATTGGTAATGTTTCAGGTATACAGGTTGCTGAGAAGGATGGACCACCAGCAGTTGAGTCATCTCCCACACAAGAATATGTTACACTTCCTATATGGACAGATGAGTATTATGCTGTTGCTGCTGCTAGAAAAGAGAATGGTGGTTTTCAAATACCACCAAATACAAACATGCATGGTTCTTCAGGTGCTGACAAAGGGAAATCAAGCGCTGACAAGAACAATTCAGACGCTGATGGCTCAGACGCTGACACCAACAGTTCAAGCGTTGTTAGCCCAAGCGCTGACAAACAAGGATCAGACTTTGACAACACCTTTGCACATCTTTTCTCTTCCCATTTTGAACAAGGTGGACCTTCCAATGTCCATGAAGAGATTCATGTTGATCAAAGAGAGTCTGATGAAGAAGATATTGGCAACATGGAGCGTGAAGTTGAGGACACCAGACTTTTTGAAGGAGGAGTTCTCACTTCCACAGCAAAGGATCACCCCTCATCTCAGATCATTGGTGATGTTATGGCTCCAGTTCAGACAAGAAGATCCCATCAAAGTCTTGGTGGATTTATTGCCAATATACACAAGAAGGTTGATACCCCTCTTGTACAAGCATGTTTGTTTGCATGTTTTCTGTCACAAGAAGAACCCAAGAAGATTTTTGATGCTCTCAAAGAACCTAGTTGGGTGGAAGCAATGCAGGATGAACTTTACCAAATTGCTATACAGGATGTTTGGGAGCTGGTTGATTGTCCTAGATATGTGAGACCAATTGGGACAAGATGGGTTCTAAGGAACAAGAAAGATGAAAGAGGTATTGTGGTCAGAAACAAGGCACGTTTGGTAGCTCAAGGATATACACAAGAGGAAGGCATAGATTATGAAGAAGTTTTTGCTCCAGTTGCAAGAATTGAAGCTATCAGAATTTTCCTAGCTTATGCCTCTTGCATGAACTTCACTGTTTATCAAATGGATGTGAAGAGTGCTTTCCTCTATGGAACAATTGTTGAGGGGGTATATGTAATGCAACCTCCTGGTTTTGAAGATCCTGAGAATCCAGACAAGGTTTATAGAGTGAAGAAAGCTATGTATGGACTTCATCAAGCCCCTAGAGCATGGTATGGTACCTTGTCTACATATTTGGTGGACAATGGATTCAAGAGGGGCACCATAGATCAGACACTATTTACAAAGAAGAAAGGAAAACATGTGTTGCTTGTGCAGGTCTATGTTGATGACATCATTTTTGGGTCTACTGATCCAAAAATGAGTGAGGACTTTTCCAAGCTCATGACAGATAAATTCAAGATGAGTGCAATGGGTGAGATGAACTTCTTTCTAGGTTTACAAGTTCAGCAGAAAGAAGATGGTATCTTCATCTCCCAAGACAAGTATGTAGCTGAAATCTTGAAGAAATATGGTTTTTCTCCACATGAAAAGGATGCTTCCACTCCTATGGATAGGGAACATCCTTGGGGAAAAATTGGAGCTGGAAAGGATGTGGATGTTAGGCACTATAGATCAATGATTGGTTCATTGATGTATCTTACAGCCTCAAGACCTGACATCATGTTTGCTGTGTGTGCTTGTGCACGCCATCAAGTGACTCCCAAAGAATGTCACCTTTTTGCTGTGAAAAGAATTTTTAGGTACCTAAGATGTTATCCAGATCTTGGCTTGTGGTACCCAAAAGATTCTCCATTGGAACTTATTGCATATTCAGACAGTGACTATGGTGGTGACAAGTTTGATAGGAAATCCACAACTGGTGGATGTCAATTTCTTGGGAGCAGATTAATCTCTTGGCAATGCAAGAAACAAACAGTGGTGGCAAACTCTACAACTGAAGCAGAATATGTTGCAGCAGCTGCTTGTTGTGGACAAGTCTTATGGATTCAGAACCAGCTGTTGGATTATGGGTATAATTTTATGCATACCAAGATTTTTGTAGACAATAACAGTACTTTATGCATTATTAAAAATCCTGTACATCATTCTAAAACCAAACACATAGAAATTAGGCATCATTTTATAAGAGATTGCTTTGAGAAAGGTTTAATACAACCAGATAGGGTAGCCACAGAAGATAATGTGGCTGATTTATTAACTAAACCTTTTGATGCTGGAAGATTTCAATATTTGGTCACAAATATTGGAATGGTTAATCTCACTTAATATGTGTTTTGGAACCTTTTTGTAAAAGTATGTACAGGATAATGCATTGTTATTGGTCTTTGTGATGATTTAGATTTTTCCACTTTATTTTTCTAACACTGACAAAGGTAAATGTAACGCTGAGAAGTGTTATTTTGCCGTTGTTAGAGATATTATTGTCTAACGCTGACAAGAGTTCCTTCAACGCTGTTAAGTGTTGTCGGGACGCTGTCAGCAACAAATGTTAGTTTTGTGGTTTTCAATCTAAATGTGTAGGTGGTGGTAGCTTTATGCCATTGGATACAGAGTTGCTTATGGATCTTTGAAGAGCTATTTGGACATGTTTTTGTTTATGGATGATGGTTGGAATATTTATATTCCTATCTTGACATAAATTTTTAATGTTCATATATATTTTGAGAACTCATGTATCATAGTTTAAGGGGAGGTTTAAGGAACCTTTAGGACTTTTGGGTATTCTTATAATACTCTCATCACAATTCTAGATTGTGTCCACAGGTGAGTATGGGTTAGTTTTACTAAACCATGAGGCACTGTAGCATGCAAAGTTGATAAACTATGCATGCTGCCAAGACATTTTTGGCCTAGAATTGGTTATGGTCTGATGGGAGCCTTGGAAATAGCTTTGTTATGGGTTTACCTGGGAGTTACAAAGAATTTTATGAAATAACTTTGTTGGTAAGTATTTTGGTTAGCAAGGGACACTAGAGGACATTTGTGTCTATCTTGCTTAAGCAAGTGTGCATAAATGGACAGTGCTTGCCGCCCAGTAATTATTATCAACTTGTAAGATATTTCCCTTAGGATAAATTACTTTGTTAAGGTCTTTTTCTTTTTAAATATTTTTATTTTTATACGCTGACAAGTTTTTCTCCAAACGCTGTTACGTCCAATCGTGACGCTGACAAGGCTTTAGGCAAACGCTGACAAGAAAATATAGCCGTTGGGCGCTGATGGGCTATTTTTGACCGTTGACACCTAGTGGGCCCTACCCAGTTGTTATTTTTTTACTAATCTTTGGCCGTAATTTTGGGGAGTTGTTACTTTTAATTAATGCATGAGATAAGTTATATTTGATTCAATATTTTCATCATTGCTATTTGAATATAACTGCCTCATTTTTGACCAATCAAACTCATGCATCTCTCCTATAAATTTGGCCAATCTTTTTATTCTGGGTATTCATATTTTCTTGTCTAACATTTTTCTCCTAGATTTTTCCCATATCACATAAACCTAAACAGCTTTAAACATGGCACCCAAGTTCAACTCAACCAATCTGACATTGGAGTTCAAGAGCCAACATAATATGGTAGCTTACTTGACTGCTGATAATGACTTGTTCCCTCAATATTCACAAATGGTGGCATTTTTAAATGCATCCTCATTAAGGTATGCACTTTCTCATGTACCATTAGTCCCTGTCGCACACATTAGACAGTTTTGGAACACTGTTAGTTCCACAACATCTAATGGAGTGACCACATTAACATCTACTGTTCATGGAAGAACATGGGTGGTCACTGAAGCCTTGGTTCGCCAATCTTTGCGTCTTGATGACGCTGATGGTGTGACTACCCTTGCCATTGCAACAATAGAACAAGGTCTTAGGGAATTGGGTTATCCTATTCCTGCTGGTAAAACTTTAAATAAATATCATAAGCAGGAATTTCCCTCTGACTGGAAATATTTGATACATGTCCTTTTACAATGCTTAAGTCCAAAATGTACTTCTTTTAATGAAATAAACAGGTCAATTGCAAGTGCTTTGGTTTGTATCACACGTGGGCTTAAGTATAATTTTTCAAAAATGATTTTTGAAGGGATGTGTAAAAATAAGGGAAGTAAAATGACTTTGGCTTACCCAAGATTTTTGCAAATGGTCTTTGATTTACAAGAATATTGTTCTAGGGATCATGACACTTTTTATGAGATCCCTAAACAAAAGAAAACCATTTTTGACAAGATGAGCTCCCCAAACAGATCCATACCTCTCACCCAAGCCATGCTTGAAGTAATTCAGGCTGCTCAACCACAACCAGCCCCTGCACCTCAACTTGAGCCTGTCCATGAACCTTTACCTTCACCAGACCACATGGACATTGACCAACCCAACGCTGACACTCAAAATGTTGGCGCTGACACAGCCAATCCCAACGCTGATACCATCCCTGAACAATCCCAAACACCCCTTAACCAACCAACACCCACACAATCTACCTCATCTTCCACTCCATTACAATCTAGGTTGAATAAATGCCAAAGGACTACTGGAGTGTTCTCCTCTAGTGGTCCTAGCCTTGTAGCAGAGAGAACCACCTCCACAAGTGTGGCTGGTGACATGGATGAGGCTGGGGCTATTGACACAGGCTTAGATGCTGGTCAAGACAGTCCCAACATCATTAAGACCTCATCCATGCCCTATGATTCTATTTTGGGAGGTCAAATCCCCATTCTAGTTGAGGGCAGATTGGAACCTATGACATTGACTGAATTGACGGCTGCTGTCATTAGCTTGCAAAAGCAAAATGTCAGCCTTGTACAAATGGTCAACAACCAGGGCCGTGAACTCCAAGTATTGAGGGAGCGGGTAACTGTTTTGGAGAATCCAAGTAGCAGGAGTCTAATGGAGGAATCTTCCAAAGGGGAGGATGAAGAGGATGAAGAGGATGAGCTGATTCATACAGCCAGTGAGAAGAGTTCAGAGAAGAGTTCACAATTTAGTGAATCTTTACATGTTGCTGAAGCACTCACCAACTTGAAGAAGCACCCAATTATTGATACATCCAAGGTAACTCCATTGAACTTGGAAGGATCTTTCAAAGAAACAATAGGCGCTGATACAGGTTTGAACGCTGACACATCCAGCGCTGACAAAGGTAATCGTGGCGCTGATAGAGGTAACTTGAACGCTGACAAAGTTGCAGGTGGTGTTGATGTATTCCAGTCATCAACAATCATCAAAGATGTGTCCACACAGGTTTCTTCTTCTACCTTACCTATTATTGATCCAAAAGACAAAGGTAAAGGAAAATTGGTTGAAGAAGATGTTCCAAAGAAAGATGCAGCACAAATTGCATTTGATGAACAGTTGGCTGCACAACTTTTGGAAAGAGATTTGAAGAGGAGTGGTAGATCACCATTTGTTGCTTCTGAGAGTGAGGAAGAAAGTGGTGATGGAAAAGAAGATGATAGCTCAGATTCAAGTGTTCAAATTATTGAAGATCCAGAAAGACTTGAATATGGGGATGAGTTAGCAAAGGAAAGGTTGAGTGATTTGAAGAATCAGATTGATTGGGACCTACCAGAAATCACCAGAATGTACCATGCTTGGGAAGACAAGGTTATGGACAATCCAGGGATGAGTTTGTCAGATCAAATTTGGTGGTTGGAAGTTCTTCTCAGGGTACAAGATGACATAAAGGTGATTTTGAAGTTTAATGCACAAGAGGTCAAGACTTGGCTCAAAAGAGATAGAAGGCAGTTGTATTACAAGTTGCTTAGATGCCATCAACCTAGGTGGACATACAAGAAGCTGCTGGCTTTATCTTTTGAGGAGTTAGAGTATAGGGCACATCCTATTTGGAGGAATGTGCAAGAAAATAATGTCTACCAGTTTCTTTCAGAAGAAAGGAAACAAGAGCTTGCTGAGGAAATGCAGATTCAAAAGGAAATGAGGATTGCTCAAAGACCAGTGAAGAAAGGAGATCCTCTCCAATTTCCCAAAGATATGGATGTGTATTTTCCAACTGAAGGTGTCATAAGGAAGCATCTCAAGCTTTCTCCATTGGAAGCTTCAGATTTGGTTAATGTAGTACCTCTAGATGACAGAAATCCAATCATCAGTTTTGATGAAGATGAGTGTGGATTTTGGAAGATTGGCAGGTTTGGAAAGGAGGTACATACTTTCACTTCAGTTATTTCTATCTTTGCAAGCATAGACAGAGAAGACTTGGTGCATCTATGGAGATTAATAGAGGCCAAGTATACAGCTGAAGCACCTACTTCAGCAAATGGAATAAGACTTTGGAACACATTTTTGACTTTGTGTGGTCCAAGAGAAGCAGATCCTGCCATATGGAAGGATCTTGAAGATGATCTCAGTAATCTTCATTGGAGGCTTTATTCTACTTGTGGTGTATTTCATTTGAGCTCTACAAAGTTTTCAGAGTATCTACTTGTGGATGCTGACTATTTCTTGTCCAAAGAAGTGTTGGAGAAGATGCTAGAGACACCCTTGGAGATTGATTATACTAGTGACGTGGCCAAGGACTTGATTAGATATGTTTATCACCAACATAAGAAGTTTTTGCAAGATTCCTCCTAAGACTTAAGTTTTTATTCAGAAACTTGATGATTGGAATAGATATCAAGTTTAGGGGAGGATTGTTGGGAATAAATTATGGGTCAGTTCACTAGACGCTGTTAAGAAGAATTCAAACGCTGATAGGATGACATTGGACGCTGACAGCCAAGCGTTGACATTTGAAGAAGTCAACGCTGACAGCCTTGAAGATTGACACTGATGGAATATATCTTCATGCGAATCTTTTTGTTTATTTGTTTTATTTGTGTATGGTAAAGATAAGCTCGACATTGTATTTTCTATTATTATCTTTACCTAGAATAGTTGATTCGTAGCTTATTGTACAAGACTTCTTAATCTATAAAAGAAGATCTTTTAGGTTAAAGTTAATAATCAGTTTCATAAGTTTTCACAAGTTAAACCTCTTTCATTGTAATCAAGTTCAATCATTCTAATACAAGTGAAAGTTTGTTTAACATCTTTGTGTTTTAGATTAAGTGTTAATTCCGCATAACACTTAGTTACTTTATTCATAAGCAAAGGTTTCTCTACGTGTATTACTTGATCTAATCTCGTATACACAAAGCTTAATCGATCTAAGTTTGGGATCAACACAAGTTTCCACCATTTGCATCCCATTTTTCAAGATTGAAGGCATATTGGATATTGGACTGATTATAGTCCAATATCAGCACATCTCTACATCAGCTTCTTACACCTCTCCTATAAGCTCATATGAGTCCACCCAATCCATTTTAAGAAGGACTCAGCCCAAGGTTTGGCTTGAACCCTTTCAATGTATTTTTTTGGATTTTTGCATGAAGTATATGTGAATTGGTGTTAAACTGATGGTTGATTGGTATTTTCAGTTGTTCATGCTTATTTGTGTTATACATGCATGTTAGGAATGATTTGGTTCAATTTAATCTAGGTTTGTATGTTGTAGCTTTATTAAAATCCATTTTCAAAATATAAGGTAGTGTTTGGATTTGCATATTAAGCTAGGAAGTTTTGAGAATTTGTGCAATTAAAACTGGATTATACTTATTAGGATGTTAGTATGACTTGCTTTTAGTCATTAGGTTTAGTTTAGATAGCTTTCTACCTTATTGCATGTTTACAATGAGTTTTCACTAGTATAAATTTGTTAAGCATCCAAATCTGCTTGTTTTAGCCGAATTTAGACAATCATCTTTGAATTCTGTTAAGATAATAGGTTCATCTAGGGTTTGATTAGCTTTGTTAGTCATTAGGGTAGCTTGTATGCTAGGTTTGGAGCTTTAAAACTCACCCTATTGCACACTAGATCAGAAAGCCCCCCACAGCCCCCCTATTTGTCACAGCAACTGAACTTTGCCCATTTTTGTGTGATTGTTGAATTGTGCCTGTGTGTTTTTGTGTTTAAACTGACTCCCCACACTTCCATGAGTGTGGGGGTGCCTTTGTTTCCAAAATATTCCAAGCAATAAGCATTCTACAAGCACCAAAGTCCACAGACCCGTTTTTCTGCTCTAGCAGTGGGAAAAAGTTTCCCCTGCTAGTTGTTTAGTTCCCCCTGCTACACTAAAAGACAGAAACACAAGAAAGGTCACTATCAGATTTTACATTTTTGTCTTTAGTGAACTAATTTAGGATTTAGACTCTGATTCTTTTTGCATTATTTTTCTTTTTAAATTTCTGATTTTTCAGTTTAGTTTATTTGGTTGTTACTGTTCATTTTCTATTTTTTATATTTAATTGCATTTTTAATTAATTTTAAATAGGCTGTTTTTGGAATTTAGTGTAGAAAAGTTTTATTTTTTTGTTTTAAAATTTTTCTTAGATTCAGAATATTAATTTAAGATTTTTAGTTTAAAAATTAGTCACTGTTCACTTTTTAATTATTTTTTATAATTAAATTAAGTTAATTAGGGTTTAATTATTAAATAGTTTTGTCTTTTAGTGAAAATTTTTATATTTTTCAAACTTTTTCAATTTTCTACTGTTCTTTAGGGTAATTTAGGATTTTTAAAATTGTTAAATTAATTTTGGCATTATTTTATTATTTTTTAGGATTATTTTAATTTAAAAATAGTTTTTAGTGATTAAAAAATAGAAAAATAGTTTCTAAAATTTAGGAAAAATACTTTTTAGTCTTTAAATAATATAAGTTAGTTATTAGTTCAGTAGATTAATATTTTGGGCATTTTGTTAATTATATTTAATTTTTGGGCTTTAATTAGCATTAAAAATTGAATATTTAATTAATAAAAGGTTTTAAAATATATTCGTTGGATTTTTATTCTTATTTATATTATTTAAGACTTATTTTAATCTTTTAATTAATTTTTAGGTTTAATTTTTAATTTCGTCACGTTTTACGTATTTACGTTCGCGTTTTACGTTAATTCGTCGTAGTTTAAACGTAGTGGTAGCTCGTCTTTTATTTTTCTCTCTTGAAACCAAAAACGTCACTAATCCAAACATTGTTATTTTATATTTTGGCACATTAATTCACACACCTCCTTCGAGAACGAACTTGGAATTTATTCGTCTTCACGGTTTTCCTAAATCGTGTCGATTAATACTTACCACATTTATACTCGTCTTTCCTAAGACTTGTATATAAAAACCTACATCAGTGACACACTTAGTTATTCAATAAATTAGAAATGACACACTAAAATTATTTTAATGTGTATTGAAATATAAGTTTATACACTCTTAGTTGCATGGTACACATTTAGTGACCCAGTTAAATCTTAAATCTTAACATTGATATGATACATGTTTGTGACACATTCTTATTGAAAACTAAATTACTTGACACACTTAGTTTAGTAATATACTAGTTATAACTCTCGTGTAGACACGAGGTTACAAATAAATTAAATTAATTTAATGTATAGATGTAGAAAAAAAATTTGTGTTTAATATTTTGTAATTGCGATATTATTAGGTTATAAAGTGTAAGGGGTATTTGTTAATTTTTTTAAACTTATTTAAAAAATATGACTACTTATAATTTCCGCTTAACACCGTCTAATTTATTTATAATTTAATATTAAAGTTATGACTTCCTTTTTTTTAAGATTTTTTTCACAAATTTGATATGTCTTTTTTCTTGCTATAAAAATGTATCAAAAAGTTTATTGTGTCGGTATATATATATATATATATATATATATATATATATATATATATATATATATATATATATATATATATATATATATATATATATATATATATATATATATATATATATATATATATATATATATATCTGTCACGAAAGGTTGTGTGCTAGATACAATGTGTCACTACGAAGGGTACACGTATGCTGGTATGCTATGGTTTTCTATTAAAAGCAACTAACAAATATGTTTTTTATGGGCGTGAATGTTTGCATGACACCACGTCAAATTGGTTATGTTTTTACATGATCATAATCATGTTTCGTTAAGAGACATAAATGCTTTTGTAATAAAGTTAAAGAATAAAATACCTACAATACCCTTTAAGACAAAAAAGATGTTTTAATTTTCTTTTAAATGAAAAGTACACATGGCACAATATAGTTGGTTCTTATTGTTTTTATCTTAAGGATGGTACTTACATGAACACAAATCATATTATAAAATTTAAATAAAATTTTTATATATTTTTCATAAAATTTAAATAAATTTTTTATATATTTTTTATAAAATTTAAATAATTTTTATAAAATTTATATAAATTTTTATAAAATTTTTACTAGTATATTTTTTTTATAAAATTTATATAAAATGTGAAAATTCAATTTTTACTCTTTTTTAAATAGAAAATATATAAAAAATAAATTTATTCGTTAATTGGTTCAATCCAAAATAAAGATTTCAAAAGTTTATAAATTTCTGCCAACCAAACAGACGTAGGTTTTTAAATTATAGAATTTTAAATTCTTAGAAATTTTAATATACTAAAATTTAGAATTACAGAATTTTAATATCTTGAACTAAACAGCCCCTTAATGGAAACGGAGGTGATTTACACACTCTTTGGATTGATTGAGACACTCTAAAATAATAAATAAAATGTGAAAACTAAATGGCTAACATGGGGTTGATATTCTTTTCGTAAGATGACTCGAACTCGAATCGAGAGTCTTGATGTGATACGCAAAATATTCCGTTACACCAAACTGGTGTTAAAAAAAATAATACGTAGTATATGAATTTGTTGTGAGGATGTCGTAAACAAAAATTCGTTTAAACAATAATGTTATATTACTAACTCATGTAACGAGAGTTATAGGAGATCTTTTATAAGTATTTTATTATTAAAATAAAAAAATATTGAAAAACACAACACATAAAAAAAAACTCAGACCTATTTATAATCAAACTCATCTAAACGCGCACATATATAAACCTAAACTCTAAAATCCATAACCCAGTCCGGTCCGACCAAACCATTTGCCACTCTAAACTTATTATTGCAAGATTAATTTTCTCTTAAATACAAGGGGACTTAGAGCATCTCCAATAGAGAAAAGTTATATAAAGATTTTTACTATTCTAAAAAATTTTAGAAGTGTTTTTACCATTGAATCAAAAGTTTTTTAGTTAGGTTTAATCTTTTTATAAACCTTTTGTAAACCCAACCAAAAAGCTTTTAATCTAATAGTAAAAAGCTTTTGTTTAATTATTTACATTTTTATTATTTCAATTATTTTTTATAATATAAATATCTCATATATGATATTAGTTTTAAATCACATATTAGTAGTAGGTCATATATGATACCATATGAGTATCATCATATATGATAAATTTAGATAACTAGAAAAAAAAAATATTATTTTAAAAAAAAAGAAAAAAAGAAAGAAATGAGTTAAAAGCCGGCTTAGATCCAAACACCCCCACCACGGTTCACAATTATGAAACTGGTTATAAACTATAGTAAAATTTTAAGGTTTAACTTTATTTAATAATTTATTCAGAATCGATAACCTGGATCGATCTTCCGAATCAAGTTTGGATTTTTTTTCTTTAAAGTTTAAGGAGGTATGAATTCTTAAGTTTTTTTTTAAAGTTAATTGAGTTACTATGATTGTTTCGATTGATTTCTTTATGTTTTGTTTGCAACCTGTTCATTCATCTGTTTATCTGCTTGTTTTGTTCTATTTTTTTTTTATATAAATACACACTTTAGTTGCATGGTACACATTTAGTGACCCAGTTAAATCTTAAATCTTAACATTGATATGATACATTTTTTGTGACACATTCTTATTGAAAACTAAATTACTTGACACACTTAGTTTAGTAATATACTAGTTATAACTCTCGTGTAGGCACGAGGTTACAAATAAATTAAATTAATTTAATGTATAGATGTAGAAAAAAAATTTGTGTTTAATATTTTGTAATTGCGATATTATTAGGTTATAAAGTGTAAGGGGTATTTGTTAATTTTTTTAAACTTATTTAAAAAATATGACTACTTATAATTTCCGCTTAACACCGTCTAATTTATTTATAATTTAATATTAAAGTTATGACTTCCTTTTTTTTAAGATTTTTTTCACAAATTTGATATGTCTTTTTTCTTGCTATAAAAATGTATCAAAAAGTTTATTGTGTCGGTATATATATATATATATATATATATATATATATATATATATATATATATATATATATATATATATATATATATATATATATATATATATATATATATATATATATATATATATATATATACTAGTGGCAAAACCCGTCCGATGGACGGGTATGACTTCTGATTGTCGTTTATCTTGTTTTTACGTGTTCGTGTTTAGCTAAATATTGATCTTTAGAAACGGTACAGTTTACAAAGATTTCTTAGAGCATGATAGCAATATTTGTCAAATTATTTGTATTTATTATATTAGTCTACTATATAAGTATATTTTATGGTTTTTGAAGTGAATGTATATAATTAGTATTTCTTTATTCAAAAATTATACACGATAAAATACCAAAGGACTTGTATTAAAACCACAAAAACATTAGAATACAAACGTCATATAGACATACGGATAGAAGTTATAGTAGTACGACATTTTCAAAACATGTTTCAAAAACATGACAAGAATTAATAATGTTTTACGGTAACTAAACTTATTACAAATAAATGAACTTGTAAAGTTGTAATAAAATAAAATAAAAATTTACATTTGGTCTTCAAAACCATACCCAAGTTCATCTCCATGCAAATCCCATTCGTACACTTTATATTTCCACCTTTACTTCATTTGGAAGAAAATTGAGCCAAGAGCCCACATGGTTAATGTACCACGCTAGTAGGCAGTAGCCATTAGGGGTGTTATCGGGTCGAGTTTTATCGAGTTTATCTGATCGGATTTTGATTTAAGACTCTCTCGCAACTCGAGCCGATAAAAAATCAGGTTAGCAGGTTCGGTGGTAGTCGAGTCGAGTCTTGTCTGATCGGATGGCTCAGGTCTCTCAGGTACAAATTAATTACTACGTAGTATAACTATGCGATTCTTTATTAATGTAAATAGATTTTGATCGCATGATTTAGAGTTATATATCATGTATAACACCATATGAGTCGAGGTAGTGCCAAGAATTATCACTATAATTAACTACATATTCACTGAAAAACGTTGAATATTAATATTCGAGTCACTCAAATCGAGTGTCATCGAGTTGACCCGATAACCCGATAACATTAATTTTCTAACCCTACCTCGACTCGATAATATTGTTGGGTTATCGGGGTTCGGGTCAAAATAACCCAACAATATATTTTAATCCTACTTAACCCGACTCGATAAGCCTTATCGGGTTCGAGTTTGAGTCGGTTCAACCCAACCCTACTGACACCTCTATTGACTATTAGCCATCACCAAAATTGACAAATAATTATTTCCTACTGACACCTCTATTGACTATTAGCCATCACCAAAATTGACAAATAATTATTTCCCAAACACTCGTTGTACACCAGAACTTTGTTTCTTAATTCTTATGTTTTGTAGAGTATAAATTTAAGAATGATATAGAGAATCTTTGATTTTGTTGGATGTTTAACTTGACATAACAAAAAACAACTCTTGACACAAACAAATTTCAATATGTAGAAACTTGATGCATTTCCCTTATCTTTAATTACAGTACGTGTAACTCTCCTTGGAGGCTGAATCTGTATTAACAGCTAGAGCAGGCCTGAATATTGCAGCTTCACTGTACATCGCAATAAAATATTTGATGGGTACACTGTAGATGCTAGACTATTGATGTCAAAAGATCCACGCATTGTCCAGGGCACTAATACAGAGAAGTACAATACCCTAAAGCTGGCTGGGCTGTATGATGAGAGGATACACTTTGGCATTTGCTAAAGGTCACTATATATGAGCTTGGAGAGAATAGTAATAGTTCATTGAAGTTTCTGGTGCTAAACTGTTGGGTCCAGGTCACGTCGAGTTGACCCACAAACGCCTTTCTGCCCATGCCTTTGAAAAGCATACAGAAAACCAACGTTTAATGCAATGCTAGCAATGGAATTACAATAATAACATAAGTTTGGAATAAGAAAATCAGATGTATGCTAAAAAGAGTAGATGTTTAGAAACTTTCAACCCCGTTAACCATTTGCTTTTAAGCTAAAGATATCTTATTTAATCCGTTTGAGATAAAACAACGCCAGAAAACAAATTGGTCATAAATAAACTACTAATGGTGACCATTCATGTTCGTGTAATATGTTTATCTGGGTAAGGGACCACAACTACTTTGAAACATGGAAAAAATTATCAAATACCGAGTTAACCTGCTAGAAGTTCCTACTTTAAAACATGGAAAAAATTATCAAATACCGAGTTTACCTGCTAGAAGTTCCTGGCGATTTTGAAGGTATTATCTGGATCATCCTGAATGAAAGCACCTTTATGATAATACATCTACATACATTTCCATTTTTTCTTCAGTCTACCATCTGGTTTTGGATTCTTCCGTTCCAACTCTTTCCTCTCTTCCTCGATCATATTCCCAACTTTCTTAATCTCTTCCTTCTCCTGCACCATAAAGTTACATACCTCTCTACCTCTTTTAATTCTTGTTATCTCATACGATATCCTTCGAGTTTCGACATGATAAGGTAGAGATCGGGGATTTCATTACCCTTAAGTAGGAAATCCAAAGGCACTTGAGCTTATGGTTGTAAAAGTGTTCTTTCATGTCTTGACTTACAGATTTTCCCCTAGTGAAAGTGAAATATACCACCTGAAGATGAATTGGCTGCAACATGATCCCTGCAAACCTAGTCAGGCCCCCTGTGTAAGAACACGTAAAAAGTTACAATGATATGTAACATTACAGGTGAAGCATTGTATATAAGTTTAGATATTTACTGATAACCAGACTTGCTCTATCAAACTCTCTACACATTGCCTCTTTTGTTCTATGGAGATTGACCCTAATCAAAAACAGAGACGTGAATTGGAGTCATGTTTGTATCTTGTCTAGCTAGACATTCACACAATGTAATCACCTAATCAGTAATCACAACAAACCCATTAGCACTACAAATATTAAAATAAATCTAAAGTGAACTTGCTTCACATAATAAAAACTTATTTGCAACACATATAGTGGAAAATTAGTCAAGATATTCAAACTCGTCCTCTTTTGAAAGTGCGCGCAAAATACAACAGGAGCATCACCACGACCTTCAATGAGCTTAATACATATACATGTATTAAGATAAAGATGGAATAGTCCATGTAAGACTGAGACATACTTTCTGTAGAACCATAGCGAAAACGCATCATTTTCCAATTCTAGAACATAACTAAAAGAACGTAATACCTTCAGAAAATGTGAGAAACCTGATTGGTATATTGAATTACAAGCAATGTAACAGAGATCACAAGCACTTAACTTCCACACCTATAAAAGAAAGTGATTAATTTGCGTTCTTAAGTCACTGTAGCGGATGAACAGGCAGTGAGCAGGTACAACTTGAGTCCAAGTGCTTAATGAAAATAAAATTACTATTTTTACCATTGTATTCAAAGTAAACCTTGTTAATAACATACCTGAATGAACCCTGGCTCAAGTACATAATGAAGATAATAGGATTTAATCTCTGATCATAAAGTAGACTGGTGTTACTCCAATCTGCCTTTCCAGCCGCTGTGTTACGTACTCCAACCCAAAACAACATCACCAAGCTTTATTTTTCTAAATTCCTGATTATAATCAACGGCGTCCGATTTTGATGGATTGTTGCATTATATTCTTTTCTGCTAAAATACATATATAACTAAAAAGACTGGATAAATAGAGACAATAATCATTTACATTATTCCTAAAATTGAGATGTTGGTTTAACACAACAATACCTTCAATAATACTTGTTGATGCTTCCTTCTTGAAGTCTCTCTTTTACTTATCTTCCTCTGAGCTCCAGCCTCAGCTCGCCTTCGACTATTTTCTCCCGCCTCTTATACTACTGGCTTGAAAATTAATTAATAAAATTAATTAATAATGATTCTTAGAACATACAAAGGAATATGCACCTTATATTCCATACTTTGCCCAAATCACGAACTTGTCACATGAAAAAGTATTCATCAGTTACATCATATCTAATAACTTTATGCTATCCATTGATCTATAAATCCTAGCAGCTATGTTTTAATTTGTATCATGTACCGGAAAACAAAACTTATTCGATAGATTAACAAAGTATACATACCAAAACGTAGAGACGTGGTGCTGCCTGAACCAAGGACAAGTAGTATACAACCTATTTCTTCCATCAAATACAGGAAACCTCTTCTCAAGATGAGAGTCCTTCTAAGGTGTCACAAATTGTGCCATTACAACACGATTCACACCATGTGATGTCACATCTGGAGTGATCATCACCTATACACATAAAAATATTGAAGTGTCACTTTCCAGAATATTAGTTTACCTAACAAATCACAATTTATATTAACACCTCAACATTGTTGATTTCAAAACTAAAATAAATAATTAAAATTCATAACTCCAAACAAAGCCAATCCCTATATCGTCATACATCAAAATTAAAGTTTTACGTTTTTAAACTTTTGATGACTCGCCAGCGGTGTCAATCATATTGTCTATCAAATAAAACTTTCCGTTAACATCACTAATTAGATTCATTAAACCCTAATTAAACCTAATACGTAATATGGATCATATTAAACCCTAACTAAAACATGCACATGTCAATTAAACAAAAACTTGGTTAAAGATCATAGATCGAATTTGAAAATAAACAAACCGGTAAAGATCGTATGTTCAACAAAGATAACATGAAAAAATGAACTACATAGTAATTCTTAATACATGATCCAAGAGTTAAAAAGTATGTCATCTCGACAACCTTCTGCATAATCATTCTCATAAGAGAAATTGCCTCACATCATGAAGCGGGCATCTAACACCAACAAGTGAAAACGTGAAACAGATAATAACAAAACAGATAATAAGAACATAACGTCTGATTTAAATCTGGTCAGATGGGATCCTTTACTTTTAGAACAAAAAACACTTAAGGGGGTAAGAAGTGTTCCTCTAAGGCTTCAAAAACCACAGCCTCCAATCGCTTTATGTAACGGTTGTGCATCAAGGGTCCCGAGGCGATGACCCCATTGCCTTGCCTCGCCCGAGGCGATGACCCCATTGTGCAAAAAGGCGCACTTTTTTAAACCAAGACTCTGTGACAATAGGTGTGGATGAGCGTTGCTTCACATGTGGTAAACATGATGCAAGTTTCAAGCATTTATTAAACTGACCAGTGACACATTTCGGAAATTTTGATTTATTACAAATTTAGCTTAGAGAGAAATATTACCTCGTGTGCTCGCCTTTGTATCAGCTTTAGTTGCAGCAAACCATAACCACCTCCCTCGACTTGGTATTACTTTTACTTTTCGTTTTTGGTCTACGAATAAATCTCTTATTCACGCTGAGAATGTAAACGGCATACACATACCTGCCACATCAATGTTTTTTTTATATTCAACTACTATACCATAGCCTGTGAACCCGAATTTTTAAGACGACCATACAAATATGCATGTTTTAATATGATTCATTGCAAAGCACATTGCCTTTTTCAGTACGTCCTTCTGTAATTTGCTTTTGAATGTGGCCCATCAATGATTCTGGTGTTATTAATTTGAGTTAGTTTTAGCAGCAACAAAACTCTTGACTCTTGAACAAATTTACACATGTATCGGGAGCTGCTCGTGACAGCCTCTAACTACATCATTCATTTTAAGGGACTAATTTCACTTAAACTTAAGAAACTTGAACTCTTAGGTAGGAAATTTACAATAAGCTGCCATAAATGATGACTCTGAAGTCTTTCTATCAGCCACATGCATCTCCACAACCTCATCGGTTACCTGTTTGCTGTCAGAAAGAGAAATTAAAGTCTAGAAAACATAGCTAACAAAATTACTAAGCATAAGACCGGTAGACCTGCTGTTATAAAAAGTTTAAACCGGGCTGTAAGAATTAAGGGTGTTTGGGATTGCTTATTAAAACCGCTTAAATTATTTTCCCACCACTACATATAGTTTTTTACGCCCCATACTTTGGTCTGACGGGATGGGGCATCGTTGTTGTTGTACATATAGTTTTTTTACGACAATCTCTAATTTAAAACCAAATAATCTACAACTTGATATATTATCTATGATCTAAGCCTGCATATAGGAAATTCCTTATTTGACTAAGTGAAAACCGTTTGGACTTGAAATCAGATTTAGATACACGTAGATGAGACAACCAATACACGACAAACTGAGCTCAAGCTTTATGTGTGAAGCCCTCGAATAACTAAAATTAGCGATCACTTCTGCATACATATTGTATCATACTTTTCAGTTCATGGTGAGACATGATGCAAGAGTAACAGAAAAGTTCAACTTAAGATCAGCTTGTCGAGATCTCGACAATGCAATATTCTCGAACCACATATTAACAATGATCAGCAATTCCAACACAGTAACTATTATAATCATATAAACATTTGCAAACCACACCAAAAAGATGCATAAAATAGATCTTAGAATATGCTTAGTAATGAAAGATTATATTGACGAACTTGGTCATATGCAGATCCCTTTTTCTGTCCAACACCATGTTGTCTTGTTCTAAATCTCGTCTTTGTAAATTGGTTGTAACCCTAGAGGACATAAACAATGAGATGTAAAGCCGTGGCACATATTATTATGATTATTGTCCAAATACTATGGATAATAATCATAGTAATAGCTATTAGAGTTCTAAAAATACTAAATTTTAGCGATTTGTTATGCAAATCATATTAACTACAATAAAAATATCTGTATCACTAACACATTGCTCTTAGGTCTTTAGCAATGTAGATGACAAATCTAAAATAGAAGGTGTACTTGATAAAAAATGTTAAAACGTAAATAGGAATTCAAAAGTTACAGGCATATTTACATATATAACACATGATAATGAAAAATACTGTTATATATAGCACATGATCCTGAAACAGAAGTGAAATGTCACTATGATAATTTGGTTTAGCTTATGGAATTATATAAGCCTAAAGCTCAAAAACATCAAAACCTATGCTTATACTCAGGGGGTGTTTGTAACAGCTTATTTGATCGAATTAGAGCTTATTGCGAGTTTAAGAAACTCGTTTTTTAAGGACAATTGAGTTTGAATAAACTATAGTTTGAAACTGATAAATCTCAAAAGCAAAAAAAAAAACAGAGCTTATATATCATGTAAAATACTCAGCCTAATAAGACCAAGAAATAAGCTGATCCAAACAACCACTAACAATCGTTTTCATCATTACAGATTAAAAAAACATCAAATTCACAGCAAATTATTCAAAATGAGCAGTAAAAAAACATCATTATTGAATACTTTAGTAAAAATACCAGCATTACCTAGCCCACATGATCTGACCTCTAATAAACACGTAAAGCTGGAAGAATTACTTGAAGAGATTATATATGTGCACCAAACCATTTTCTTACAAACTAAAGACGGAGCTAGACACAAACAAAAACGTGGACTGATGACACCACATTTGTTCAAACGTCCATTAAGTTCGACAAACAATCTTTCCTGACTTGTGGTCATCAACATACTAAAACTCACCAATATAACCTGTTAGTAGTAGCTAAAAGTTATAATAAGATCACGGTGTTAATTGTTTAGAAATTCTTAAAAAATTTGTAATTCAAGATGCCAATCGAGCGACGAAAAAGAGAAGACATACATTGAGAGGTGACATACCTTCAGGTGTAGCTAACTAAGCCATATTTTTAACAGCTTGTCTCAAATCCGACTTGAACTCACAATTGCTTGATTAATGTAGCACTTTTTATAGTAAGTAAATACCGTTGATTTCGACTCCTACCACGTCAAGGTGGAGATGGAGTGCACATTCTAGAAGCTTCTTCACTTCGTTCTCTGCTTCCACTAACTTCTTCTCCATATCTTGTTCTATACATAGGATTTTGGTCGTCTTTCAGTTATCTCACTGTATAAAAGTAGTAGTATGGTTAAAATGTGACAGATGTAAAAGTACATGTTTGCAAAAAAGGTTTTCATATTAACTAAAACGGCTTTTGAACTACTGGACACAAACTTGCAACGCTTATGAATAGTTTTTAAGCTTAAGCGAACCATCAAGGGACCAAGATCCATCCTACAAAGGAGTTGCAAAAAATAACATATCCTATCTAAATGGAAGAATGAAAGACCTCGTATCATCTTGCAAAAAATTAATGCTTGTTAATTTACAAAGATGGGAATCGGTTTTATTTTAATATATAAACAACTTATACCTGCCATAATTTAGCTTCAACTCGGTCGACAAATGCAACCCCTTCCTTCATTTTTTTCAGCGCTTCTCTACATGTCCATGGAGTAATACCTGCCACAAAAAGGAGTAGTGACGAATTAGTAATCGGCATGCATATAGTTTTTTTTACTATATTGTTACATCCTTTCACTGTAGTTAATTTGGCTGTTAATACCACTTTTAAGTCCACCACCAAACCACATCTTAGTGGCAGAAAGAGGGTGATGGGACAGGGTCTTAGAGGATCAATAAATAAAATAAAAAACTTACACAATTGCTTGAGGGAGAACTTTTATTATGATAATTCTCAATATTTGTTACAGGTACATCTACTATTTTGAGATCAGAAGTTTTGTTTTTGTTGTGACAGATTCATATAGAGGAAAATATAGTCCGGAGCTAACCATTCGACTGACCTTGCAACAAATATATTCAACACATATCTAATTTTGGGCTTGGAGAAATCTGAATAAAAGAAATTGATAAAACTTACTTTGAGACCATATTCTATGAATCTTCAATGAACATGTCCACGACACTTAGATGGATCATATGCGTATATAATAGTAATATATATGAGAACTAATCGGTGACGATATTACCCAGTTTTATGTTGTTAGATCGTCGTATATTTTTTATCGTCGTATATTACTGAGTTTTATGGTAGAGGGTTTTTTGGGTTCGGGATTTTGTAAGCCCAAATAGTAAGCCCATGTGCTGACGTGGATTAGTGAATGATTAGATGACGTGGCAAATCCCTCCTGTTATATATAATGTAAAGATATATATATATATATATATATATATATATATATATATATATATATATATATATATATATATATATATATATATATATATATATATATATATATATATATATATATATATATATATATATATATAGAGTAAGGATCCAATGAGAAGAAACTTAAAATAAGAAGTGGTGAGAAGAAACTAAAACCACATATTTGAGATGCAACGACTTGTATGAGATGCATTTATATTCATGTAGATGCACCATATTGAGTTTCGGAAGTTAATTTGATGTGTAGATGGTGCAAATTGATTTTTATGATTTTTGGCACGTGTAGAAGAACAAAAATATAGATAAATCATAAAATGAATCTAATATACGTATAAGCATCTAATTAAAAGCTATACAACACGTTATAATGCATTATAATGCATCTAAGATTATAAAGATGCATCTAATTTAAGTGGATGCATCTCGAATATGCGGTTATAGTTTCTTCTTATCCTTCTTATTTTAAGGTTTCTTCTCATTTGATCCTAACTCTATATATATATATATATATATATATATATATATATATATATATATCTGTCACGAAAGGTTGTGTGCTAGATACAATGTGTCACTACGAAGGGTACACGTATGCTGGTATGCTATGGTTTTCTATTAAAAGCAACTAACAAATATGTTTTTTATGGGCGTGAATGTTTGCATGACACCACGTCAAATTGGTTATGTTTTTACATGATCATAATCATGTTTCATTAAGAGACATAAATGCTTTTGTAATAAAGTTAAAGAATAAAATACCTACAATACCCTTTAAGACAAAAAAGATGTTTTAATTTTCTTTTAAATGAAAAGTACACATGGCACAATATAGTTGGTTCTTATTGTTTTTATCTTAAGGATGGTACTTACATGAACACAAATCATATTATAAAATTTAAATAAAATTTTTATATACTTTTTATAAAATTTAAATAAAATTTTTATATATTTTTTATAAAATTTAAATAATTTTTATAAAATTTATATAAATTTTTATAAAATTTTTACTAGTATATTTTTTTTATAAAATTTATATAAAATGTGAAAATTCAATTTTTACTCTTTTTTAAATAGAAAATATATAAAAAAATAAATTTATTCGTTAATTGGTTCAATCCAAAATAAAGATTTCAAAAGTTTATAAATTTCTGCCAACCAAACAGACGTAGGTTTTTAAATTATAGAATTTTAAATTCTTAGAAATTTTAATATACTAGAATTTAGAATTACAGAATTTTAATATCTTGAACTAAACAGCTCCTTAATGGAAACGGAGGTGATTTACACACTCTTTGGATTGATTGAGACACTCTAAAATAATAAATAAAATGTGAAAACTAAATAGCTAACATGGGGTTGATATTCTTTTCGTAAGATGACTCGAACTCGAATCGAGAGTCTTGATGTGATACGCAAAATATTCCGTTACACCAAACTGGTGTTAAAAAAAATAATACGTAGTATATGAATTTGTTGTGAGGATGTCGTAAACAAAAATTCGTTTAAACAATAATGTTATATTACTAACTCATGTAACGAGAGTTATAGGAGATCTTTTATAAGTATTTTATTATTAAAATAAAAAAATATTGAAAAACACAACACATAAAAAAAAAACTCAGACCTATTTATAATCAAACTCACCTAAACGCGCACATATATAAACCTAAACTCTAAAATCCATAACCCAGTCCGGTCCTACCAAACCATTTGCCACTCTAAACTTATTATTGCAAGATTAATTTTTTCTTAAATACAAGGGGACTTAGAGCATCTCCAATAGAGAAAAGTTATATAAAGATTTTTACTATTCTAAAAAATTTTAGAAGTGTTTTTTACCATTGAATAAAAGTTTTTTAGTTAGGTTTAGTCTTTTTATAAATCTTTTGTAAACCCAATCAAAAAGCTTTTAATCCAATAGTAAAAAGCTTTTGTTTAATTATTTACATTTTTATTATTTCAATTATTTTTTATAATATAAATATCTCATATATGATACTAGTTTTAAATCACTATATGAGTATCATCATATATGATAAATTTAGATAACTAGAAAAAAAATTATTATTTAAAAAAAAAAAGAAAATAAGAAAGAAATGAGTTTTGGATTTAGTTTATTTACTGTAAAAAGCAAAAGCCCCAAACTACTAAAAGCCGGCTTAGATCCAAACACCACCACCACGGTTCACAATTATGAAACTGGTTATAAACTACAGTAAAATTTTAAGGTTTAACTTTATTTAATAATTTATTCAGAATCGATGATAACCTGGATCGATCTTCCGAATCAAGTTTGGATTTTTTTTCTTCAGGTTTAAGTAGGTATGAATTCTTAAGTTTTTTTTAAAAGTTAATTGAATTATTATGATTCTTTCGATTGATTTCTTCATGTTTTGTTTGCAACCTGTTCATTCATCTGTTTATGTGCTTGTTTTGTTCTAAATTTTTTTTATATAAATTCACACTTTATAAGCTTTACCTATTAATTTCATGTTTCTGCTGTTTTGTTTACACACTTGTTATTGAGATTTTTATCTTTCCTTGAATATATTATTATGTTTTGTTTGTACTTCTTTGTAAGGTTTTGGCAAGTAGTAATAGGTTTTGATTGTCGGCATATATCCTCCTGTTCTTGTTTGATTTATGTGGAGATTAGTTTGCTTTATCACTTGTCTATTCGTGTAATCGTGTTGGTATATGCTGTTTATGTCTAGGATTAGTTTAATTTAATCCATTATGTATCTGATTCTTGGAACTTGACCTTTTCTATATGATTTTTTGACATTTGGCTTACTAGTTACTACACCACGTAACATTAGATGAAGTATAAGGTGTTACCAAATAACTACTTTCAGAGTTCCAAGTACATTGTAATGATTGTATTATTATCGAAAGCTTTGAGATCCATTTTTCTTTTCCGGATACTAATGTTGCTTTGATTAAGTTTGAATTAATAATATTATCATATTATGACACGTGGCAGGGGCATATCCATTTGATATAACAAAGAACATCTTAGATGGAACAAAAGCATAAGGAGACGTCTTTCCGTTCAACACTACCTCCCTTATCTCCTAAATATCCATGGTTTGTTGCTCAGAACTTGGAAGCCAAGGACGACAATCCAGAATTCCAAATTTTCTACAACCTACATGATCCCGTGTCTCATTACTACTGCCGAATCCCCGAGTTGCTGGGAAAACGTGTTCGAGGTTGCTTTCATGGCTGTTGGGTGCTTCTCTCCTCCAACAATCCACGTGATGTCATGTGGTGTCTTTGGAACCCAGTCACATCTAAGATTATTTATCTTCCTTCTTTGAATCAAAGCGGATCATCAGGAGAGCATGATTTTATCGGATATTATTGTTTGCCAGCCCCTCCCGAGCATCTCAATTCGGTTCTTTTGTTAACGAGAGCTGGCAAGCCCAATTTTGTGTACTGTAGGCTCGGGAGAAGAAACAAGTTAAGATGGACCGAATGCACATATGCTAAGCAAGTAAGGAACATAATCGGTTGCGATGGTTTGGTACATTCCCTGATTTGTTGCAACGGTAAAGTATATACGTGCATATCTGATTACATTCGTAAAAACGTTCTTGTAGAGGTTAGACTTGTGGTTAATGATTGTAAAAGGAAGAAAAAAGAAGTTGTGATTACTTTATTGCCAATGTTGGAAATGCCTTTTTCTGACATGTTTAATTGTTTCGACATGTCGCTTAGAATGAACGGATCTGGCACAGACCTATTCTACATCGTTGTGGGCTTAAATGATGAGCGTCAAACAGTTGCTGCAGTGGATGTGTTTAAACTGGACAAGAATAATATGACGTGGGAAGAAATGGAAGACCTTAAAGACACTATATTATATGTGAACCTTGCTCGTAAGTCAGCACCTTTTGATAGCCCAGCAATTAGCTCATCAGAATTCGGGGGTTATATACATATTCTTCCGGATAATCGAAAGATCATATACTCATACCACGTCAAAGATAAAACCTTGTCTTCTATGCCTTATTTAGCAGGAACAAACCACGTGTCATTGTTGGCAATGCTCGGATGCACCGGGTATTGTATTGCTTAGTTGATTTAATATGTATATATTTTGCTTTAGCTTGAAAACAGTTTCTTAACAATCATGTTTGATGTTTAATGTAGGTTAGAAAGTGAGGAAGATCAGATGGTCATAAGATCAGTAAAGGGTAATCATGGCGTTGAATCAGACCTGCTCAGTTATCCATGTGCTGTTTCGAAAATGAAGGAATATTCTGCAGGTGTTGAACGACCCAAGTTGTACAGGTATTGTTGCTTTTAGTCATTTATAGTACTCATTATATTACTTATTATAGGTGGCAAAATAGTTTAGCTGAAATAAAAGATATTGTCATATTCTTTACGCTTATGATATGCGGTATAAGTTTCAATGTATATATATATATATATATAGATGACTTCAGCTACTTACAATTGTAAAATATAGGGCAGATCGCCCAAACAGGTACTATACTTTAAGCCAGTTGAAATTTACACTCTGTTCTTAAGATTAATATAGGAAGGAAAAGGAGAGGAAGGACATATAAAAGGGGGTGATTTGGTGATTTTTGCTCCTTAAATTAACAACCCATTTTTGGGACATTTGTGAAGGGAAAGGGTCTTTATTTTTTAAATGAACCTAAATACCCCTTGTGTTATTTTTATCTTTTTCAAAACTAAATCAAGAATTTTAACCAATGAAATTTTCTCTTCTCATATTTTGGCCTCTTTTTTTCTCAGATCATGAAAACGATAATGGATTGATGTGTGTTTAACCTACAATAATTAATACATCTATGTTGCATATAAGTAATTATTTTGAATAATCAAATACCATATACTTCTTAATGTAACAAAAATACTTGGGCTAAACAAAAAATTTCTTCTGTACATAGGACTGAAAGTATTATTCCAGAAATCAAAACAAAAGCAGGTTTTCAAATTTTTAGACATTTCTTAATTTAAATACTCGGTATGTTTGAAGGATTTGTAACTTCACTGAAAAAACCATCATCTCACTTTTCTTCCTTTTCATTTGGACAAAAGAACACAAAGTAGTCCTCAAACTGCTTCCTCTCCTTTCTTTTCCTCACTTTACTTTCCAAAAATAATTAGAACTGACCGTTAAGCCCCCCCTCCCCCTCCCTTTCCCCAATTTAAGGTGTTCAAGTTAATTTTTTTGCAATGTAATTTTTTGACTTTTCGAAATGGGTTATCGGTCATAAAAGCTTAAATACCTATTAAATACCAAACTAAAAGCTTAAATAGTTTTCGAAATTTGTTTTTTCAGCGCATGTTAAATTAGTATTAGCAGGAGATTTTTTTTTTAATAATCATGTGATATTGTAGGTCAGAAAGTGATGATGCTGATTCTAAACAAGAAAATGACAAGGATGTTGACGAAAATGAATCGCACCTGCTCAATCTTCCACTTGATGTTTTGTCGTTGGTAATAGAGTTTTCTATTGGTGTCGAATACTTCAAGTTTCGTTCTACATGCAAATGTTGTCATTTAGCAGCACCTTTGATACCATGGAACAATGGAAAAGCATCAAAGAGATGGCAAGAGTACTTATCAATTTCACCGTGGCTGATAGTGTTTGACAAACATAAAGGCATTATCACTTTAACGGATCCCATGTTTGGCGATAAGTATTTTATAAAAACACCACAAGAATTGATTTGCGATTTTCTAATAAAGTGTTCGAGGTATGGTTGGTTGTTGATTAAAAAACCTGATGGATCATTGGTGCTATTTAATCCCTTCACAAGTGACATCCGTGAGCTTCCACAGTTACCTAAATTTTTATATATCTTTAGTTTCTCTGCACCAGCTACTTCTCCTGATTGCATGGTTGTTGGAACTAGAATATACCAGGGGAATTATCATGTTTGTATCCACATTGTAGGCGGGGAACCATCCTGGCGTACACTTCTTCTAGATGTTAGACGTGGTGAGATGTTTGACTCTTTCACATTCTATAACCGAGATGTTTATGCCTTGAGGAAGGATGGAGGATTAGAAATTTTTGAAGAAATAGGCAGAGAATATCACATGTGGGTGCGTAATGTAGCTCAAGCACCAACAAGCTGTTGTGGGACATCTTCCCCGCAGTCTTTCCAAGTGAGATGTGAACAGCATCTGTTTCGAGTCGTGATGGGCAGGTTTGGAGAATCCCTTGAGGTATTTGAGTGGATTGATCATTTTAGGACACGAGAATGGGTGAAAATAAATGATTTAGGGAAGCATTCGATTTTTATTTGCGAAACTTCACCTTTCTGCATGGATGCCAAAACACCACAGATGGAAAACAAGATATACTTTCTGAGGGTTCCGATAGTGTACTATTCACTTGAAACATGCAGGTTTCACACTTTTGATAACACCAACATACAAGACAGTTTCGAGGATTTAACTGGAAAGAAACATCATCTGGTTCCTCATGGGTGGATTGAACCAAGCTGGATATGATTTGTTTATTTATTACGAATACTTTCTTGTAGCACAATTGTGCAACTTAAACAGAGATAAAGGCTATGTTTGGCAAAACTAGCTGTAAGCTGTTAACTGTAAGCTGTAAGCTGTTAACTGTAAACTGTAAGCTGTTTGCTAAAAAGCTGTTAATGTTAATAAAAGTGTTTGGTATATTAGTTGTTAACTGTAAAGGTAAGATGTAAAATGATTTAAAAGGACATCTTTTAATAAATTATAATATAGTTGGAGGTTATATCAGTAATTTATAGCTTTAACAGCTCTTGACAATCTAAAAAGCTGTATGGAACAGCTTTTTATTTAAGAGCTATTTGGTTAAAATAAAAAGCTAACAGCTCTAAAAAAATGTTGTGCCAAACAGAGCTATTAGATTATTTTTTTAATAAAAAAGCTAACAGCTCTATAAAAGCTTTAAAAAAGCTCTTACCAAACATAGCCAAAGACTCGATGTTTAATATGGATCAAATGAACACATCCCAACTATCCATTTCATTTTTATCCGATGGTCCAAATCTTACCCACCCAACTTACTTTTTACACATAAATCCGCTCCTGCATGCTTCAGTATAAAAAGATGCATGATTACATGAAGATAGATCCGTGACTTTAACTTTAGCTTCATGATATCAAACAAATTTACGTAGGGAAAAAAACAGGTTTGTGTTATGAATCAATGCAAAGAGTAAGAATAAACAAGAAGTAGAGAGGAGAATTATTCATTGATTATTGATTAAGGAGAATACAATATGTATTTATAAGATACTATTAGGGTAAAACCCTAATGGCTAATTGGGCCATGGGCCTTATAGGACATCCACATTAATATTATTCATAACACTCCCTTTTGGATGTCCACATTAATAATACGCTTTTGAAAATACTACCTCGTTAAAAACCTTGTCAGGAAAACCCAGTGGGACAAAACCATGACTAAGGACAAAAAGAGTGTAGCGTATATCTCCCTCTTATAACTAAATCACTTGAGATCTTTTAGTTGACGCGTTCCATTGTTGTACATTAACTTCATAGTGTTGACGTAGAAAGTATCTTGGTATATAGATCTGCCAAATAACCGCTTGAACAAAATGTCTTGTCTTATCGCCATTGATGGACATCAATTCCATATTTATCCATTTGAACAGTATGCCTCGTTAAAAACCTTATGAGATAAAACCCAGTGGGACAAAAATCTAGTGAAGGAAAAGAGTACATCATTCCTTTATACGACCGAAGTTGTTTTCTTATTAAAAACCTTGCTGGAAAACCCTGTGGGGACAAAACCATGATCAAGGAAAAACTAAACATTACTCCTTTATACGCTCAAGGATGTTGCCTCATTAAAAACCTTGCCGGAAAACCCTGCAGGGACAAAACATTGGTCAAGGGAAAAAGAGTGCAACACGTATCTTGTCTTCCCCTAATGATCACATCACTTAAGCTCATTGAAACAATGAAATGCACATGAAGTGTCTTAATACCAAGTATTACCATTTGCAAAAAGTTAATTGTTATACACTTTCTAGTATGGCATATCTAAATCGATATTGTGATCATCATTATTATAAATCAAAGAGTTCTTTCCAATACCATGTGACCTCATAAACATGAGAGTCATTTATCCATATAAGGATATAACTTTGTCTTTAGCTTTCATGATGTACACATATTTCATCCTTAAGATGTTTAATTTCAGAGCTAAGACAAACTTTGTCTTTTGTTTCAAATTCAATTTTCTATGCATCTAATCGCCTTTATAATCATAATTCTTTATTTGGCACAATATTACACACTAAGGCGATTATAACATATATGCTCAAATCATGATTAGTTCAATACAATCAATATTGTTCTCGAGAACGTTTCTTATATGCTTTAAGCATTAATTATCTCTAGCATGCTCCATGCATATTATATACAATAATGAAATATCAATATCAATTGAGCTCTATTCATATATATCTTTTGGACGCATATCACTTATTTATCGTATTGCCAGACTACTACAATATTTATTGGATCCACCACATGTGAACATGTATCTACATGATCATTTTCAAGTCTTTGAGAAAATATGTGTGCCATCATTTGTAACTTATGTATATTTCAATTTCGTTTCTCATAACGACCGCGGCATATCCAATAGGGTGTATAAATGGACTATAAGCCTCAATCATATGTCTCATCACAAAGAGACTTCAATTATTCATTGCTTTCTCGCGTCATTATATTTTGGCCATTCATGTATGCATGATCCTCACATTTACTTTAGCGCTATATAATTTATTATCATTATCATGCACTTTATCATATATATATATATAGAGAGTTAGGATCAGATAAGAAGAAACATTATAATAAGAAGAATAAGAAGAAACATTATAATAAGAAGAATAAGAAGGAATATGAACCAATCATTTTTCAAAAGCATGGAGGGGTACATTAGTCCAATCATTATTTGTTGGTATCAGGTGAATCCCTACAAGAAAGGATAATTATTTCTTTTTTTTATAGTTAATTAGAATTTGTCGTCCCTTTTTTCTACCAACTGCATTTCAGTCGTCCCTTTTTTTAAGGTTTTCATTTCTAGTTCATGAATTGCCATGGATGCATATACCACTCCAGAGAAACGTAAGATTTTTTTCAAGCGTAACACTGATTGATTATTATAAAGAATTAATCACCTGTAATGTTCATGCATCTGTGATTTAATTTTATTCATTGCCACACAGATTATTTTTATATATGTATTATGATAACTGACATATACACATGCATCGGAGACGGGTTTGTTGTATTTGTATGTTGTACACATGCTTATATTGATGGTTCGATACATAGATGCTCATTAAGAAAAAAATGCATATAATTCATTTGATAATTCATTTGCATCAGATAATGCATCTGATACTTTATATGTGATGGTTCGATACATAGATGCTCATTAAGAAAAAAATGCATATAATTCATTTGATACTTCATTTGCATCAGATAATGCATCTGATACTTTATATGTGAAAGTTTTGTCATTTGTATAGTTATAGGTGTCGACTTTTAAACTTTTAATTTTGATCAATATAGTAAGTTGATGGTTCGATATGTTCTTATTGAGCTCTTGGGTTAAAATTTTATGTCTTTATTTGCATCTATACTGAAAAGTCATGTATCATTTATTGTTACAGTTAATGAGGAATTGCCTATATTAAGATCATTTGGTATTGAAAAACCAAGCCCTAGAGGAACGATATACTGGATACCAGATGTGGATGAATCTTCCAAACCAAGACTACTTAAAAGGTTTAAATCAATTGATGCCGCATACGAGTCATATAAAGAATACGGTAGAAAAGGTGGATTTGAGGTTAGAAAATTTACACAAGAAAAAAACCGTGATGCAGTCGTCACTCACAAGTGGTTTGTGTGTAACAAAGAAGGATTCTTAGCCGAAAAGAAACAACAAGGCAAAAAACAAGGTGATATACAAGAAGGCGAGATACAACAAGGTGATATACAACAAGGCGAGATACAACAAGGCGAGATACAACAAGGCGAGAATGATGATGATAAGAAGAAGCAAAAACGTAATAGACCAACGTCTCGTTGTGGATGTGATGCTAGAATATGTGTTCGTTTGACTCGCGATAAACAATATGAGCTATACGCTTTTGAAGAGAAGCACAACCACAGCTTAGTTCATCCAGATGATCGGCATTACTTGAAGTCTTTAAGGAAGCTTAATTATTCGGACAAAACATTACTAGTCAAAATGTCCAACAGAAACATTGGTCCTGTTGCAGCATATAACATTTTAACAGAGATACATGGTGGTTTCGACAAAGTAGGTGCGTTGCCTCAAGATGCAAAAAACTTTAAGAGAGATGTTCTAGCTTGTATTGGTGACAGTGATGCTAATATGATTGTTAAGATGCTCACAAAGAAGAAAGAATGCATGTCAGATTTTTCTTTTGAGTATCGTCTTGCAGATGAAAAATATTTAATCGGCTTATTTTGGGCTGACGAGCAAGCAAAGCGCAATTACTATGCCTTTGGGGACATTGTGTCTTTTGATGCTACTTACCGTACAAACAAGTAATAGTGTTTTATATTCTTTTTATAAATGAACTTATTTATGTAGTTTCGAGTATCTGTTTTCACTTATCTTTTTAACATTCCTTTGCTAGATATGGAATGAAATTTGTACCATTCACCGGAATTGACAATCACCAGAGGTCGGTTAACTTTGGAGCTGCTTTGGTGAATACCGAAGCAACTGATTCATTTAAATGGATGTTGCAAAAGTTTAAGGAAGTTTTTCTCCAAGAACCCAAAGTTGTTGTTACTGATCAAGATCCTGCATTGAAAATAGCTATTGAAACTATCTTTGTGAATGCGAGACATAGATTTTGCATGTGGCACATCATGGAGAAATTAACATCCAAGGTAAAGTTAAACTTTAGCAATATAGTACTGTGCTAACATTTTTTTAGTACTACATCAGATGCGCATGCACTTTTTTCATGCATCTTATTTGTATTACCTATTAGATGCACTTATGTTTTGTCAAAGATAACTTATGATAGATTTATGACAGGTCGGGACATCTATATCTCGTTCCGGATTCAAAAAAAAATTTCAAGGATTATATGGACCGACAGACTAACCCCAGATGATTTTGACGACAAATGGTTATCAATTGTGAATGAGTTTCATTTGGAGGACAACAATTGGTTGTCTGATATGTTCAATTTGAGAGAAAAATGGATACCAGCTTACTTTCGTGATACGCCATTGTCTGGGCTTATGAGGACAACATCTCGTTCTGAAAGTGAAAATCATATGTTTGGGAGACTACTAAACTCTGACTTAACTCTCGTTGAGTTTTTTAGTCACTTTGAGACTGCTGTTCAGACACAGAGATTTAGACAAGGAAAAAATGATCATGACACGCGGTATACTACTCCCAAAATTGAGACCACGTTTCCTTTTGAGAAAGAGGCTATTTATATATACACCAGAAAAGTGTTTTTGGACGTCGTTCAAAAGGAAATGCTTGCAGCAGTTCACTCTTGTTATTCTATTGGAGTTGTGTCTCTTGATGAGTCAAGCAAGTATACAATCTTGGATACGGATGTGAAAGTAAAAAAATTTGATGAAAATGGTGATGAGATTATAGGTCACCATTCAACTGAAGTCGAGTACCAGGTATTTCAATTTTAATAAACATAAGATTTGCCAAAAAAACATAGATGCATAAAATTACTGTTTAATGACACACTTTGCATCTTTTTCCTCATTTTTGTGTTACTATTTTAATAACGTGTGTTACTATTTAAATTTTAGGTTGAATATAAAGAACTAGATGATACCCTACTATGCACTTGCCGACATTTTGAAAGATGCGGGCTATTATGTCGACATATATATTATGTTTTAAGGATTTTAAAGGTGAAAAGTTTTCCAAAACAATACATTCAGAGGCGTTGGACAAGAGATTGTGTCCCCCTTAAGTCATCTGATGTTAGCACAATCAGGCATGGGTTAGGTGAAATTCAGGAGACGTCAGGTGCACTTATCCGAGACATTTACTACACAATTGATGCAATAATTAATCGGCTGCTGAGTGACAACACAAAACTAGCTGCGTACAGAATGGTGCAAAAAGAATTACTAGAAAAAGCAGATGCGGAGATGGAAAATCAACCAGTTATGGGAAATAAAGAATTCATACATGCATTGTATGATTTGCCAGAAATAGAGGAAGGCGATGTTGAAATATTGCCTTGTGAATATACAGGTACTAAAGGTGGCGGCCGAAAAAGATTAAAGAATTCATATGAGGAAGCTTCGACCAAAAAACAAAAGCAAACGAGGTATTGCACCATTTGTGGGAAATTCGGCCATAACAAGCGGACTTGTACCTAATAACCGAGTACACAAGAATAAGATTATTTCTTTTTTATTCAAGGATTTTTTATTTAGTTTTTCTTTATAGACGGGATTTTAATTGTTTTGGATTAATTCGCTTTTAATTAGATTGTGTTATGAATTTTTTCTTATGTTATTTGCATATTCATATATGAGTAGCAGATGCATTTTTAACTAATAAGTATCTATGCATAATTTAGAGTATGCAATTTCAACCAGGTGCAAGTGCAATCTTGTTGATGTAGGATATCCAACATAAACTGTAATAAAGACGAGGTTCGTTTTCATTCCACTTTTCAAACATAAATTATAAGCTGCTCCTCTTAGTTCTTTGTTGCCATCTACAGTTTTTCTACAAAGCGGAACCGAACCGGCTTTTATAAGAATGGACATGATGTATGTTATTCATTGTTTACAAAACTCATCTTCAATAGCCGCACTTACATATAATAATGTTTGTGCAACTAACTAAATTAAACATAAACTATAAACATCTGCATCAGATATGTAGCAGACCCACATAGTAGAAAAAAACATCTTAAATACTTGATGGAGTAAAAGTTGCAGAAATCATAATATTATGCATATATGCTTATTAAATAAAATGCATCTGATACTTTGTATGTGAAAGTTTTGTCATTAGTATAGTCTAGTGGTGTCGATATTTTAAACTTTGAATTTGTTCACTACAGTAAGTTGATGGTTCGATATGTCCTTATTGAGCTCTTGGGCTAAATATTTCTGCCGTCCTTTTCTTTTTATTTGCTTGTTGCATTTGTCTTTGTTCTCGGCCATAAGATCTCGGCCTGCTATTTTTTGTTGCACCTTGTTTATATCTCGTAAGCATATTTGCATAATTTAGAGTATGCAATCTCAAACAGGTACAAGTGCAAGTTTGTTATGTCACTTGATGGTTGCATCTAATTGAGCTATATGGCTAACAGTTTCTGCCCTCATTTTTCTTTTTATTTTCTTGCTGCACTTGTCTTTCTTATTGGCCATAAGCCATCTTTTGGCTCTCGGCCTGATATTTTTTTGTTGCACCTTGTTTATATCTTGGTCTAAGCTTTCTTATATTATCATCATGATGTAACTGCTGATGCACGCTCACTTTTTCATACTTTTTGTTCACTAATAGAGTTGTGTACGAAATTTGAACTTAGACTTGGAATAGTCGAACATATTTAGGCATGCCAACTATTATAACTTGCAGCAACGTAGTAGCAGACCAACAAAACTGAATCAAATAGTGACAATAAATACTTGCATCACAGATAGTAGAAACAAACATCCTTAAATACTTGCAGGCGACAGAGTTACAGAAACCAGAAGATTATGAATAGATGCTTATTAAAGAGCTCTCGGGATAACAGTTTATGCCCTCCTTTTCTTTTTCTTTTCTTGTTGCAATTGTCTTTTTTTTCTCAGCCATAAGTCATCTTTGACGTTGTTCATTAGAGTAAGCCTAGTATTCGATATGTCACTTTGATGGCTGCACCTAATTGAGCTATCTGGCTAACAATTTCTGCCCTCCTATTTTTTTCTGTTCTTGCTACACTTGTCTTTGATTTCAACCTATTTTTTTGTTGCACCTTGTTTATATATCGGTCTAAGCTTTCTTAAATTATCATCACGATGTAACTGTTGATGCATGCACACTTTTTCACAGACTTTTTGTTCATTTGCACAACGTAGTAGCAGACCAACAAAAGTAAATCAAACATTGACTATAAATACTTGCATCACGGAAAATAGAAACAAACATCCTTAAATACTTGCAGGCGACAGAGTTAATATGTTAATATCCAAATAACAGAAAACCCAATTCATCATAATTCAAAGTAATTGAAACACGATCATCCAAAAAAATAATATGATAACATTACTAGTTCCACAAAATATTAGTCTAACCCCATGAAAAACACAAATAACAGTCTAATAAACTTTATTTTAATAATTCAGCGTACTACTAACCCCATAATTTTAGACGTTCTTCAATCCTTTCTAATGCATATCTATTTAAGTCTGCCTTATTTGCATCTGTTAGCTTATCATAAATATCAGCCTCGTCCAACACTTTTTCCGAAGATCTTCCAGTTGTGCATCCTGTTCAGCACCCTCAAGCTTTAACCCTGGATTCCATGAAGCAAGCGAGGTTCCAGCATACGTCTCCATGTGTCTCATTACGAACACACCACAATCTTTACTATTGTGGTTAGTCCTCCAAGTCATTGGTAGTCTGCGTGGCCATACATGCATCATCTTAGATGTTTTTGGGTGCTTTATGCTTGACAAATATTCCATGAACATTTCTTTCTGCATAATAATTACGATTAATTTTCACTGTCCATCTTATATCATTAAAGTACATGCCACATACTTACCAGTTTTATTGGGACATTTTCATATTTAAATAGATCCCCGGCTGCACTGTTGTCTATAATATCATAGCACCCGTGCTTGATATCGAAGCATAACAAAAAAAAGTGCTTGTGTAGTATTATAGGGAAGAACACCTGTAGGTTGATATTATACGAATTCTTATTGTGTCAAAAGGCACATTAGTATAACATTTTAATCAATTTAATATTTTCTACAAGTTTGAGAGTTTACCATATCAACTTCATTGATTTTTTCACTACATGTCTTCAGAATTCTATCCATTTCTTGTTTGAAAACATGAAACATAGAAAAATCACCCAACGGTTGCTTAACCATATCCGTAGTTTGTATTTAATGAAAACACGCATGAGAGTTGCAGTTTACTTTTTGTATCATGCATCTTTTTGAAATAGTATTAATGTAACCATGGGTAAACGTTTTACCAGAACTCCCGTGTGACAGAATATGCGAGATGTTGAATATGCGTTCCTGTGGCGCTCCTCTTCATTTAACCAGCGAGACCAAAGATCAATTATGCCCGCGTGAATTTCACACTTTGGTTTCAAGCTTTCAAATATAGCTCTATACACTTCCAATCCTTCGTTGGTTTCAAATATAAAATCGCTAACAAGAAAACAGCAAAACATATGATGTTAGACAGATGCAATATCTTTTATTAAATATGTAAAATGTATGCAAGGATGTTTTACTTACTTTGGTTCCCTTATTGCCGCAAAGATGCAGTTTGATACCTTGACTTCCAGATGACTTAACTTCTCGTCGATCCTTACCTGCCTCTTATAGAAAGGTGATTTATGTGCGTTTGACAACTTTTGTATTCGATGACTCTTCCTTGTTCCACCAATATTTGCTTGTGGTAATTCAATGGATATTGGTATTGGTCCATCTTCATTCGTTGTTGCATCAAACAGATCACTGGCTTTCGTTTCACGTTTTTGAGATTTCAACGGGGAAAACCCAAGATCAAAAGATGGAGCTTCAAAATCCAACAGACTTCTTTTCCTAGTCTCATTTCTTGCCTTTAATGTTACAATAGCATCTCTTTCCAATTGAGATAACAGTTCTAAATCATCAAAAGTTTGTGTTGGTGTCAACTCCCATTTCTTTTTAGAAGCTTCATTAAATGCATCATTCCCATTCATGTTTTTATTTTGTTGCTTCTTTTTAATTTTCTCTTTCCCCAACTCGAATATGAGGTCTTCTTCGTCCTCCAACCTATTCAAGTTTTGTATCTCTTCATTATCCGGGTAATCACGCAAACTTCGAGACAATAAACTTTTAAGATACACCTTCGCAGCCTTTTGAAGAGATTTTTGCGCTTTGATTTCATAAATATATTCCTGAAAAAACAATATATCAGGTGCATACATCAACACATACAAGTATTATGCGAAGCTATACAACGTTGTCTAGGTAAAAGATTTTGTTTTACCTGAGCATTATAAGGATATTCATTTTCTGTCGATGGATCATGGTCACTCCAATAAGTATTAATCAAATATTGTGTACCATAGGGGTTAAACTCATCTCCGTTATCAGGTTGAGTTTCACGTGGATTGTCAAGTCCAATTTCATCTTCCTTATCAGTTTTATATGCATCTCCTTCGTCACTATCAGTACTATCGCCTTTGTTTCTCCCTAGAAATGTTTACAAGATTTTTATATGAAACTAAATATTCAAAATAAATAAAAGCTCATACCTGGTGTCTGAATTTGCTGCAATGGCATTAAGCATTCTTTCGTTCCAAGATCTCCTGCATCTAATTCTTCCTTAATTGCGACTCCTTCATCACTATCACATTGGTTTCTCCCTACATAAATTTACACGCTTTTTTATACGCATCTAATTATTCAAAAATAAATAAAAGCTAATACCTTGTTTTCCAACTTGTTCCACTGGCCTTAAGAATTTTTTTTCCCAAATCCTCCTGCTTCTAACTCTTCTTTCTCAGCGTTCTTTAGCATTTCATTATCCCAAAAATTAATTGCAGGCTTCAACTTTTCAACATTAGATGCAACGGACCTTGTTGCATCCAAATAGAACAACTACATACAATATTCAGTATTGTTATACAGGTTAGATGCATATACTGTATTTTATGATAAACAAATATAGAACATCGACTACTTACTATTAAAAATAGGAGTGGCCCAGTGTACCATGATTTCTCATTTTCTCGTTTCCAATTCAGCTTGCTCTTTCTCAAACACTTTAACAAATAACCACACCAATCCATATTGACGATATCTTCAATATTATCCAGACAAGGCAAAAAACTTTGATTTGCTGTACCATTAGTTATACCTTCTGCGAGTAAAGTCATAATTAAAACTAAAAAGTTCATCTTAAACATCCTACCTCCTTCTCGTTCCTTCTTAATTTGTGTAACAATATCTCCTAAATATATCCTTTGGATCTCCCCTTTTTTAACATGTATGCATGATCCTCACATTTACTTTAGCGCTATATAATTTATTATCATTATCATGCACTTTATCATATATATATATATATATATATATAGAGTTAGGATCAGATAAGAAGAAACATTATAATAAGAAGAATAAGAAGGAATATGAACCAATCATTTTTCAAAAGCATGGAGGGGTACATTAGTCCAATCATTATTTGTTGGTATCAGGTGAATCCCTACAAGAAAGGATAATTATTTCTTTTTTCTTTTTTTTATAGTTAATTAGAATTAGTCGTTCCTTTTTTCTACCAACTGCATTTCAGTCGTCCCTTTTTTTAAGGTTTTCATTTCTAGTTCATGAATTGCCATGGATGCATATACCACTCCAGAGAAACGTAAGATTTTTTTCAAGCGTAACACTGATTGATTATTATAAAGAATTAATCACCTGTAATGTTCATGCATCTGTGATTTAATTTTATTCATTGCCACACAGATTATTTTTATATATGTATTATGATAACTGACATATACACATGCATCGGAGACGGGTTTGTTGTATTTGTATGTTGTACACATGCTTATATTGATGGTTCGATACATAGATGCTCATTAAGAAAAAAATGCATATAATTCATTTGATAATTCATTTGCATCAGATAATGCATCTGATACTTTATATGTGATGGTTCGATACATAGATGCTCATTAAGAAAAAAATGCATATAATTCATTTGATACTTCATTTGCATCAGATAATGCATCTGATACTTTATATGTGAAAGTTTTGTCATTTGTATAGTTATAGGTGTCGACTTTTAAACTTTTAATTTTGATCAATATAGTAAGTTGATGGTTCAATATGTTCTTATTGAGCTCTTGGGTTAAAATTTTATGTCTTTATTTGCATCTATACTGAAAAGTCATGTATCATTTATTGTTACAGTTAATGAGGAATTGCCTATATTAAGATCATTTGGTATTGAAAAACCAAGCCCTAGAGGAACGATATACTGGATACCAGATGTGGATGAATCTTCCAAACCAAGACTACTTAAAAGGTTTAAATCAATTGATGCCGCATACGAGTCATATAAAGAATACGGTAGAAAAGGTGGATTTGAGGTTAGAAAATTTACACAAGAAAAAAACCGTGATGCAGTGGTCACTCACAAGTGGTTTGTGTGTAACAAAGAAGGATTCTTAGCCGAAAAGAAACAACAAGTCAAAAAACAAGGTGATATACAAGAAGGCGAGATACAACAAGGTGATATACAACAAGGCGAGATACAACAAGGCGAGATACAACAAGGCGAGATACAACAAGGCGAGATACAACAAGGCGAGAATGATGATGATAAGAAGAAGCAAAAACGTAATAGACCAACGTCTCGTTGTGGATGTGATGCTAGAATATGTGTTCGTTTGACTCGCGATAAACAATATGAGCTATACGCTTTTGAAGAGAAGCACAACCACAGCTTAGTTCATCCAGATGATCGGCATTACTTGAAGTCTTTAAGGAAGCTTAATTATTCGGACAAAACATTACTAGTCAAAATGTCCAACAGAAACATTGGTCCTGTTGCAGCATATAACATTTTAACAGAGATACATGGTGGTTTCGACAAAGTAGGTGCGTTGCCTCAAGATGCAAAAAACTTTAAGAGAGATGTTCTAGCTTGTATTGGTGACAGTGATGCTAATATGATTGTTAAGATGCTCACAAAGAAGAAAGAATGCATGTCAGATTTTTCTTTTGAGTATCGTCTTGTAGATGAAAAATATTTAATCGGCTTATTTTGGGCTGACGAGCAAGCAAAGCGCAATTACTATGCCTTTGGGGACGTTGTGTCTTTTGATGCTACTTACCGTACAAACAAGTAATAGTGTTTTATATTCTTTTTATAAATGAACTTATTTATGTAGTTTTGAGTATCTGTTTTCACTTATCTTTTTAACATTCCTTTGCTAGATATGGAATGAAATTTGTACCATTCACCGGAATTGACAATCACCAGAGGTCGGTTAACTTTGGAGCTGCTTTGGTGAATACCGAAGAAACTGATTCATTTAAATGGATGTTGCAAAAGTTTAAGGAAGTTTTTCTCCAAGAACCCAAAGTTGTTGTTACTGATCAAGATCCTGCATTGAAAATAGCTATTGAAACTATCTTTGTGAATGCGAGACATAGATTTTGCATGTGGCACATCATGGAGAAATTAACATCCAAGGTAAAGTTAAACTTTAGCAATATAGTACTGTGCTAACATTTTTTTAGTACTACATCAGATGCGCATGCACTTTTTTCATGCATCTTATTTGTATTACCTATTAGATGCACTTATGTTTTGTCAAAGATAACTTATGATAGATTTATGACAGGTCGGGACATCTATATCTCGTTCCGGATTCAAAAAAAAAATTTCAAGGATTATATGGACCGACAGACTAACCCCAGATGATTTTGACGACAAATGGTTATCAATTGTGAATGAGTTTCATTTGGAGGACAACAATTGGTTGTCTGATATGTTCAATTTGAGAGAAAAATGGATACCAGCTTACTTTCGTGATACGCCATTGTCTGGGCTTATGAGGACAACATCTCGTTCTGAAAGTGAAAATCATATGTTTGGGAGACTACTAAACTCTGACTTAACTCTCGTTGAGTTTTTTAGTCACTTTGAGACAGCTGTTCAGACACAGAGATTTAGACAAGGAAAAAATGATCATGACACGCGGTATACTACTCCCAAAATTGAGACCACGTTTCCTTTTGAGAAAGAGGCTATTTATATATACACCAGAAAAGTGTTTTTGGACGTCGTTCAGAAGGAAATGCTTGCAGCAGTTCACTCTTGTTATTCTATTGGAGTTGTGTCTCTTGATGAGTCAAGCAAGTATACAATCTTGGATACGGATGTGAAAGTAAAAAAATTTGATGAAAATGGTGATGAGATTATAGGTCACCATTCAATTGAAGTCGAGTACCAGGTATTTCAATTTTAATAAACATAAGATTTGCCAAAAAAACATAGATGCATAAAATTACTGTTTAATGACACACGTTGCATCTTTTTCCTCATTTTTGTGTTACTATTTTAATAACGTGTGTTACTATTTAAATTTTAGGTTGAATATAAAGAACTAGATGATACCCTACTATGCACTTGCCGACATTTTGAAAGATGCGGGCTATTATGTCGACATATATATTACTCCCTCCGTCCCATATTAAGTGTCCACAATGGAATATTCCAAGTCTTTGTTTTTAAACTTTGACCATAAATAATTGTACTTGTGTTATGTAAATCTTGATGAAAGTTAGATGGATAGATTCGGTTGTAATATGTATTTTCATTGGTACAACTTTCATCGAGTATTATATAACACAAATAAAAATATTTACGGTCAAAATAAGATAAAAAAGACTTTGAAAAAGTCAAACTGGACATTTATTATGGGACGGAGGGAGTATGTTTTAAGGATTTTAAAGGTGAAAAGTTTTCCAAAACAATACATTCAGAGGCGTTGGACAAGAGATTGTGTCCCCCTTAAGTCATCTGAGGTTAGCACAATCAGGCATGGGTTAGGTGAAATTCAGGAGACGTCAGGTGCACTTATCCGAGACATTTACTACACAGTTGATGCAATAATTAATCGGCTGCTGAGTGACAACACAAAACTAGCTGCGTACAGAATGGTGCAAAAAGAATTACTAGAAAAAGCAGATGCGGAGATGGAAAATCAACCAGTTATGGGAAATAAAGAATTCATACATGCATTGTATGATTTGCCAGAAATAGAGGAAGGCGATGTTGAAATATTGCCTTGTGAATATACAGGTACTAAAGGCGGCGGCCGAAAAAGATTAAAGAATTCATATGAGGAAGCTTCGACCAAAAAACAAAAGCAAACGAGGTATTGCACCATTTGTGGGAAATCCGGCCATAACAAGCGGACTTGTACCTAATAACCGAGTACACAAGAATAAGATTATTACTTTTTTGTTCAAGGATTTTTTATTTAGTTTTTCTTTATAGACGGGATTTTAATTGTTTTGGATTAATTCGCTTTTAATTAGATTGTGTTATGAATTTTTTCTTATGTTATTTGCATATTCATATATGAGTAGCAGATGCATTTTTAACTAATAAGTATCTATGCATAATTTAGAGTATGCAATTTCAACCAGGTGCAAGTGCAATCTTGTTGATGTAGGATATCCAACATAAACTGTAATAAAGACGAGGTTCGTTTTCATTCCACTTTTCAAACATAAATTATAAGCTGCTCCTCTTAGTTCTTTGTTGCCATCTACAGTTTTTCTACAAAGCGGAACCGAACCGGCTTTTATAAGAATGGACATGATGTATGTTATTCATTGTTTACAAAACTCATCTTCAATAGCCGCACTTACATATAATAATGTTTGTGCAACTAACTAAATTAAACATAGAGTAGAGATCCAATGAGAATATTAGTTAAAATAAAAAGAATAAGAAGTTATTTCAACCATTAGATGGTGCATCAATGGACAAGATCTATAGTGGCAAAATGGTAATAAAAAGCCAATTAAAATCAGATTTTTCAAGTGCAACCAGGGTATATTGGTAAATCCAACTATTAAAGATAATCACCTGAACTACAAAACCACTAATAACGGGATTCTTTCTTAGTATAAACTATACTTTATCAACAAATATTCTCGTTCCTATATTAAACCCTAAACGGCAGAAAAATAGGTACGTGATCATGCATCTTCCTGTTATTCTTCGAGGCACACGTAACTCTTCCATAGCGAAAGTGCAGAAGGTCCCATTAAAAGGTACGTGATCATGCATCTTCATGATTTCTTTTAGATGTAACAAGTATTTTTTATGAATTTGTTATAGATGCTTGTAAATAATATGAGATGTAAATAGTGTTTGAATGAGATGTATGCATCATGTAAACTTTGAAAAGCATCTAATATGTTTAACCTATTTGAAATGCATCTAATATGTTTTACCTGTTTGATGATGGTTTATGGTTTTATGGTTTTAAGATGCAAATTGAATATATGTTTGTTTGAGATGCATGTAAATTACTGTTTTTTTTTTATATAGGTACAAGGTTAAGTAGCCAAATGTTTATTAAAGGAATGGGAAAGAAAAAAACTCCAGGATCTAACAATACCATGCAACTGAACAAGAGTACGTAAATAAACGATTATCGTGTATGAAAATTATGTTTAATAATGCTCCTGTCTAACTATTTTTCGTTTAATGTGTGTTAATATAGAGTTCTTGCAGCAACTATCAGACGATGATGACTTTGTTTCATACGCACCCAAACAAGAAGATGCACCCAAAAAAAAAATAGGTTTCACACAAAACCCGGACATTCGTACAAGTAGGAAGAAGGAACCTGTTAAGCACCATGATAAAAAATCTAATGGATTTATGTCCATCACGTCACGGCAGTGCCCTACAAAGATTTTCAATCTTCTCAAATCATTATCGAGTGCTCAAAAGAAGGATGTTAGGGATATGGGATTTGCATCAGTTCTGGAACTAAAAGTTCTTGTTAACCCATTAAAACTGGGTTATTGGGTTGTTGATAGGCTGAATACGGACACCTTATGTCTAGAAATAGACAATGAAATGTCCTTGCAGATTACTAGTAATTCGGTGCATGATATTTTTGGTTTCCCGATGGGGAATATCAAAGTTGGAGACATTACAAGGGCTGATATACGTAACAAAATCACAAAGGAGTGGCGTGGACAATATCCACCTGTTAAAAAAGGGGAGATCCAAAGGATATATTTAGGAGATATTGTTACACAAATTAAGAAGGAACGAGAAGGAGGTAGGATGTTTAAGATGAACTTTTTAGTTTTAATTATGACTTTACTCGCAGAAGGTATAACTAATGGTACAGCAAATCAAATTTTTTTTCCTTGTCTGGATAATATTGAAGATATCGTCAATATGGATTGGTGTGGTTATTTGTTAAAGTGTTTGAGAAAGAGCAAGCTGAATTGGAAACGAGAAAATGAGAAATCATGGTACACTGGGCCACTCCTATTTTTAATAGTAAGTAGTCGATGTTCTATATTTGCTTATCATAAAATACAGTATATGCATCTAACCTGTATAACAATACTGAATATTGTATGTAGTTGTTCTATTTGGATGCAACAAGGTCCGTTGCATCTAATGTTGAAAAGTTGAAGCCTGCAATTAATTTTTGGGATAATGAAATGCTAAAGAACGCTGAGAAAGAAGAGTTAGAAGCAGGAGGATTTGGGAAAAAAAATTCTTAAGGCCAGTGGAACAAGTTGGAAAACAAGGTATTAGCTTTTATTTATTTTTGAATAATTAGATGCGTATAAAAAAGCGTGTAAATTTATGTAGGGAGAAACCAATGTGATAGTGATGAAGGAGTCGCAATTAAGGAAGAATTAGATGCAGGAGATCTTGGAACGAAAGAATGCTTAATGCCATTGCAGCAAATTCAGACACCAGGTATGAGCTTTTATTTATTTTGAATATTTAGTTTCATATAAAAATCTTGTAAACATTTCTAGGGAGAAACAAAGGCGATAGTACTGATAGTGACGAAGGAGATGCATATAAAACTGATAAGGAAGATGAAATTGGACTTGACAATCCACGTGAAACTCAACCTGATAACGGAGATGAGTTTAACCCCTATGGTACACAATATTTGATTAATACTTATTGGAGTGACCATGATCCATCGACAGAAAATGAATATCCTTATAATGCTCAGGTAAAACAAAATCTTTTACCTAGACAACGTTGTATAGCTTCGCATAATACTTGTATGTGTTGATGTATGCACCTGATATATTGTTTTTTCAGGAATATATTTATGAAATCAAAGCGCAAAAATCTCTTCAAAAGGCTGCGAAGGTGTATCTTAAAAGTTTATTGTCTCGAAGTTTGCGTGATTACCCGGATAATGAAGAGATACAAAACTTGAATAGGTTGGAGGACGAAGAAGACCTCATATTCGAGTTGGGGAAAGAGAAAATTAAAAAGAAGCAACAAAATAAAAACATGAATGGGAATGATGCATTTAATGAAGCTTCTAAAAAGAAATGGGAGTTGACACCAACACAAACTTTTGATGATCTAGAACTGTTATCTCAACTGGAAAGAGATGCTATTGTAACATTGAAGGCAAGAAATGAGACTAGGAAAAGAAGTCTGTTGGATTTTGAAGCTCCATCTTTTGATCTTGGGTTTTCCCCGTTGAAATCTCAAAAACGTGAAACGAAAGCCAGTGATCTGTTTGATGCAACAACGAATGAAGATGGACCAATACCAATATCCATTGAATTACCACAAGCAAATATTGGTGGAACAAGGAAGAGTCATCGAATACAAAAGTTGTCAAATGCACATAAATCACCTTTCTATAAGAGGCAGGTAAGGATCGACGAGAAGTTAAGTCATCTGGAAGTCAAGGTATCAAACTGCATCTTTGCGGCAATAAGGGAACCAAAGTAAGTAAAACATCCTTGCATACATTTTACATATTTAATAAAAGATATTGCATCTGTCTAACATCATATGTTTTGCTGTTTTCTTGTTAGCGATTTTATATTTGAAACCAACGAAGGATTGGAAGTGTATAGAGCTATATTTGAAAGCTTGAAACCAAAGTGTGAAATTCACGCGGGCATAATTGATCTTTGGTCTCGCTGGTTAAATGAAGAGGAGCGCCATAGGAACGCATATTCAACATCTCGCATATTCTGTCACACGGGAGTTCTGGTAAAACGTTTACCCATGGTTACATTAATACTATTTCAAAAAGATGCATGATACAAAAAGTAAACTGCAACTCTCATGCGTGTTTTCATTAAATACAGACTACGGATATGGTTAAGCAACCGTTGGGTGATTTTTCTATGTTTCATGTTTTCAAACAAGAAATGGATAGAATTCTGAAGACATGTAGTGAAAAAATCAATGAAGTTGATATGGTAAACTCTCAAACTTGTAGAAAATATTAAATTGATTAAAATGTTATACTAATGTGCCTTTTGACACAATAAGAATTCGTATAATATCAACCTACAGGTGTTCTTCCCTATAATACTACACAAGCACTTTTTTTTGTTATGCTTCGATATCAAGCACGGGTGCTATGATATTATAGACAACAGTGCAGCCGGGGATCTATTTAAATATGAAAATGTCCCAATAAAACTGGTAAGTATGTGGCATGTACTTTAATGATATAAGATGGACAGTGAAAATTAATCGTAATTATTATGCAGAAAGAAATGTTCATGGAATATTTGTCAAGCATAAAGCACCCAAAAACATCTAAGATGATGCATGTATGGCCACGCAGACTACCAATGACTTGGAGGACTAACCACAATAGTAAAGATTGTGGTGTGTTCGTAATGAGACACATGGATACGTATGCTGGAACCTCGCTTGCTTCATGGAATCTAGGGTTAAAGCTTGAGGGTGCTGAACAGGATGCACAACTGGAAGATCTTCGGAAAAAGTATGTTACAATATTACTTGTTTGGAAAAACAACATTTTGAAGAAGAAGGTGTTGGACGAGGCTGATATTTATGATAAGCTAACAGATGCAAATAAGGCAGACTTAAATAGATATGCATTAGAAAGGATTGAAGAACGTCTAAAATTATGGGGTTAGTAGTACGCTGAATTATTAAAATAAAGTTTATTAGACTGTTATTTGTGTTTTTCATGGGGTTAGACTAATATTTTGTGGAACTAGTAATGTTATCATATTATTTTTTTGGATGATCGTGTTTCAATTACTTTGAATTATGATGAATTGGGTTTTCTGTTATTTGGATATTAACATATTAACTCTGTCGCCTGCAAGTATTTAAGGATGTTTGTTTCTATTTTCCGTGATGCAAGTATTTATAGTCAATGTTTGATTTACTTTTGTTGGTCTGCTACTACGTTGTGCAAATGAACAAAAAGTCTGTGAAAAAGTGTGCATGCATCAACAGTTACATCGTGATGATAATTTAAGAAAGCTTAGACCGATATATAAACAAGGTGCAACAAAAAAATAGGTTGAAATCAAAGACAAGTGTAGCAAGAACAGAAAAAAATAGGAGGGCAGAAATTGTTAGCCAGATAGCTCAATTAGGTGCAGCCATCAAAGTGACATATCGAATACTAGGCTTACTCTAATGAACAACGTCAAAGATGACTTATGGCTGAGAAAAAAAGACAATTGCAACAAGAAAAGAAAAAGAAAAGGAGGGCATAAACTGTTATCCCGAGAGCTCTTTAATAAGCATCTATTCATAGTCTTCTGGTTTATGTAACTCTGTCGCCTGCAAGTATTTAAGGATGTTTGTTTCTACTATCTGTGATGCAAGTATTTATTGTCACTATTTGATTCAGTTTTGTTGGTCTGCTACTACGTTGCTGCAAGTTATAATAGTTGGCATGCCTAAATATGTTCGACTATTCCAAGTCTAAGTTCAAATTTCGTACACAACTCTACTAGTGAACAAAAAGTCTGAAAAAGTGAGCGTGCATCAGCAGTTACATCATCATGATAATATAAGAAAGCTTAGACCGAGATATAAACAAGGTGCAACAAAAAAATATCAGGCCGAGAGCCAAAAGATGGCTTATGGCCAATAAGAAAGACAAGTGCAGCAAGAAAATAAAAAGAAAAATGAGGGCAGAAACTGTTAGCCATATAGCTCAATTAGATGCAACCATCAAGTGACATAACAAACTTGCACTTGTACCTGTTTGAGATTGCATACTCTAAATTATGCAAATATGCTTACGAGATATAAACAAGGTGCAACAAAAAATAGCAGGCCGAGATCTTATGGCCGAGAACAAAGACAAATGCAACAAGCAAATAAAAAGAAAAGGACGGCAGAAATATTTAGCCCAAGAGCTCAATAAGGACATATCGAACCATCAACTTACTGTAGTGAACAAATTCAAAGTTTAAAATATCGACACCACTAGACTATACTAATGACAAAACTTTCACATACAAAGTATCAGATGCATCTTATTTAATAAGCATATATGCATAATATTATGATTTCTGCAACTTTTACTCCATCAAGTATTTAAGATGTTTTTTTCTACTATGTGGGTCTGCTACATATCTGATGCAGATGTTTATAGTTTATGTTTAATGAGTTAGGATCAGATAAGAAGAAATATTATAATAAGAAGAATATATCATGAACGTGATACTAGAACATATCATGAACGTATGTTGACTGAGGAATGAATGCCAAACGATACGGCCTGAGATGTGAACCGTCTGCCTGGTTATGGAATAGTTGAGCTAAACTTGAGTCTGATTTCTCAAGCTTTCTGTAACCGTATTTGGTAATAAACTGAGATACGTGTATCGCGAAATGGCACACGAGCTTGAACGTGAACAAAGTTATGAACGCTAACGTGAGCTTAAATCTTGAGAAGGCACAAAACATGAATTGAAATAGCGTCATACTGCGTCTGAGACTTAAATGTGAAAGTGAAAATAAACGTGAACGTAAATGTGAACGTGCACGTGATTGTGTACATGAACGTGAGCGCGATTCGCAAACGCTAATTTCGATCTGACAAGATTGTTGATGGAATACTTTGGAATCATATGACTTATTGTTGAATTTCCTGCAGCATGTCGGTGTCCTGTCTTGAACCTCCTGGTGGAATCTGAGTGATTAGCCATAAAAGAATTTTGAGTCTGGGTAAAATAGATCTCTCGTAGCATAGGATCTTATGGAATACAAAATTTTAGTGTAGGCCCTCTCCTTTATGCGAAATCTTAGCCATAGAAAGCTAATCAAGAGAACTTTCAGCAATTTTTGCGGTAGTATCCAACTGAATTCTAGAAATTTTGTACTTCGTTCACCGGCGTCGGTCGTGACCATCTGGTGATGGCCTTCACCTTCGCAGGATTGTCTGAAATTCCTTTCTGCGGAAATAGTGTGGTTCAGAAACGCCACCTTGTTCATCTGGAACTCACATCTGGAAAGTTGCGTGTATAATTTTCTCCTATCGGAGAATCTGCGGGGACGTAAAAAGATGCTCCTTATGTTCTTCTCTAGAGTTTCATAGACCAGAAAGCGATCAATGAATATGCTGATTATTTTGTCTAAGAAAAAATTTCATTCATAAATTTCATAATATAGCTGGAGTATTAGGGAGCTCAGAAGTATAATTCCAAATTTTGAGAGACTAAAACGGGTGCAAAAGTAGTCTGGAAAATATCATGTTCTTTCTCTCGTCACTGATGATAGCATGAACGAGAAGTGTTTCTGGCAAAATGTTTAAGACATCGTAGCAGGTCAGATGAACCTTCTATTTGTGGAATGACATCGATTAAGAATGGTGATCTTATAAAAAAAAATTTGATGTTCGAAACATGATCTCATGTTACCGGCCTTCTTTCTGATAGACATAGACCGTGCATCTATTGACGATGCACTAGGGCGAATAAAGCCTCGTTTCGGTAATTCTTGCAGCAATTGCTGCAACTCTTTTGACTTAGCTGAAGCCATGGAATAAAGAGTTTTGGAACAGCTTCTATTCTTTAGACAAGCTTGATGTTAAATTCTGCCTCATGGTTAGGAAGGAATTTCTAGAGAACTTTCTGAAATTATATCTGAGCACTCTGGAATGATCTGCTGATCATAAATTTTAAGGAATCTCAGAAGTGAATTTATAACTGGTAGCTAAAAGTCTTCGTAGCTATGGACTGATAAGCCACGTGCTTGTAAGGCAAAATAATTCGTACTGGTTTTTCTGGCAGAAAGTAATATAATATATTTGGAATTTGGTAAGACGGATCTCGTCGTTAACTAAAAGGAGAACCTTAATAAGTATGGGGGAGACTGTGGAGTCCTTTCGGATGGGAGGTAGGTAAAGACCTGATTTACATAAAGCTGACATAGGAATACGTGGAGTAACGTGGCGAATTTTTCACTGAATGTGTTCATATGTAACCTCACAGAATGAATGCTATGTGCTTAACCTGAATAATACTCTAGTGGTGGTAGCTGAATTTTTAATGGTCTGATTTATGCATGGCATGACAAAATGGGTAAAATCTCTTGGAGGATACACTGAATTTCTGAGGGCATGGTTTAGAAAACATACGGGAGTTATGAGTTCTTACTCGTACTCTGAGAAGATATTCGTATGACGTGTACCATGACTGGTGTCGTGATATGTGTCTTCCGAAATGATATCTGAGACCTATGTCTTGAGTGATGACTTGACATGTGTTTTAGTAGATAATCTGAACAAGGCTGAAAATTGAGGTAACTGTTAAGATTGGCGGACCGGTTAGACTGCTGAGCTCTTGTATTTCTGGTCACGTCCATTCTGGAGTTCCGATGGTTACTGACTGATTAGTTATAAGCACGGTGGTTGTCACTACTACTTTGTTTGTCAGTTTCCTGACGGTCGTTATCATGACCGTGATTCATGTAATTATTTCTGCTGAGTGGCCGGCTGGTTACCGGTTCCCACTCTTCTGACAGAACGATTAGCTGAGTGAAGTGTGACATCTAACTGGGAAAGTAAAAGCATGGAATAGGATGGTAGTGTCTGATGGTTGAAATTTATTCTTGTCAAAAATTTCAAATTTATAGTTTTCGTCCTTGTTCTGCAGAGTCTTCATAGTATAAACAGCATCAGCATCTTGAGAAATCTCCAAGTATCAGCAGCATCAGCATTTGTGAGGTCTTCAATATGTTAGCAGCATCAGCATCTGGTAAAATCTTCCACTCACGAGCAGCATCAGCACTTGGTAAAATATCGACAAGTGGAAACGCCTGAGATGATTGAGAATCGATTAGCAATATCCATGGAGTAGGGTACTTGGGGTACACCTGGACTACTATACATGAAGTACAGAATGAATACTGCACATGGAGCATATCTGAGACACTGTACATGGAGTACACATGCAATATTGTACATGGTACTGGTGGAAATTTTTATGGGATGATCAATACTGGTGTCTTTTGTCAAACATGATCAAAGAAATAAATTGATTTTAAACGGTAGTAAACTGAACTGAAACGGTTAACATGATAGGCTGATAATTTCTGCGTAGACTTAATGCTGGTTGTATAGAGGCTAAAAAGTATGATTTATCATTTTGCTGAACATAAAACCTTCGTAAGGAGACATGAAACTGAAACAACGAGGAAGCGACATCAACTGAGATTGTGCGAACTGGATTGTTATAAAGACTATAAGAGTATGATCAATTGAGGTTTAACATCAAATGATGTGGATGGCTATGGTTCAATCCATAGAATTCAAGGAACAAAACATGTGACTAAGTATGGGCGATTCTGGTTCGATCTATACTTGTCAAAACTTTCTAAGAACTGTCACGTATAGAACTTTATAATCTAGGACTAAATATGGATGGCTGTAGTCCAATACGTACTTGTCAAAGTTTATGAAATGTCCTGATATGACAAAGGTGAACAACTGTGGATCGGTTCACAAAACACTATTTGACTGAATAGTATGAAAATTGACCTGAAAAATAGTGAACGTTTTTTTTTTGGCTGGTTCACCCGGTAATATTTGACTGAAAACATGAATCTGACATGAGTAAGGGTAAACGCCTATGGGTCGGTTTACCAATACAACATCTGAACGGGCAAGGGTGAACGCCTATGGGTCGGTTCACCAAAACAAAATTCGAATGAAAAGCACATGCGACTAAATATGGCCAGTCCTGTACCAACCTTTTACTTAGTCAAAAACTTCAAGAAAACCGATTCATAACTGAAGAAAACTGACTCATAAATGCATGAGAAACATGAAAGATAACAACGCCAAAATCTGGGAAGTTCCTAGTGACTACCCACTAGTCACAGGTCAAGTTTTAGAGCCTACAGGTCGAACCTTGCTCTCTGATACAATAATTGTAACACCCCACTTGGATAAGTGGACCGTTACGTGTATTTATGGCGTGTCATCAAAGCATAAGGTAAATGTCCTAAAACATTAACTGACCATAAAGGAATACCAGAATCAAACATCGGTAATCCAAACATAAGCCCAAAACATGAAAAGTAAAATACTGAAGGAAAGGACTAAACAATGTCCAAATAAGCAGAATAATGTAAGAAATGCATAAAATAAGAAGTCTGGATAGCTTCCATCCAAATGCACATGCTCTCAGAATCCTAAGAGCGTCATGGTGTACCTGCCGTTAGAACATGAAAGGAACTACGGCTGAGCATAACGCTCAGTGAACGGATATAAAGCATGATAAGAATATACTGAATGAAACAGGCGATAGAATACTGAAGCTGTAAGACTGATATGTAACATGTGGTAGAACTCTGCATAAAATCTAAGAAACCCGGTTCATATATACTGATACTAGAATATAACTATTAATTCTGAAAACATGCATTTACTGTATTTTCTTTGCCAGAGCTTATATAGGTCACGTGCTGTAACAACCGTGCATGAATAACTGGAGGGGTGACCTCGTCATGCTGTAGAGGGGTGACCTCTAAATACTGTGCTGGGTGGAGGGATCAGCTCCAATGTGAAGGATGTAGAGCACACACCACATTCACCCTGATAACTTGTAACATATATAAGCCTAGGATGCATCCATACGCCCCACTAATAATACTGATAAAATGGCCAAGCTGAGCTGAGTGGGACGATGCAGGATATCACTCTCCTGCATGTGAGTCACGACACCGGTGCCTCTAGTGCCGTGGTTACGGTACCTCCGTAACTAGTACATAAACTGGTCGTGCTTGTATATAATGCTCAGGCAATTTTTTTAGTTATTAACATGATTACTGATAAACTTAAACATATACTGGGGAAAACGTTTGGCTGAAGACGGGGAATCCTAATCATGCATAGAAAGGAAATCCTTACTGAAAGGACGGAAAATCCGTACCTCGTGTCCAGTAATGAAAAGAGAATAAAGCTGAACTCCGACTTCCCGGTTACTACATGAATAATGGACGGAAAATAAGTCGTCTAATTACTGTTTGCTGCTACTGATTTTATTTGTTCTTAGTTTGACTTATTTTATTCTTTATTTCTGTTTATGTATAATCTGGTAAATCTTATAGTCCGATGTATCTCTGATAAATCTGACTGTTCTTTAAATGATTACTGAATATCGTATATCTTGTATTCTTGATCAATGTATATTATACGTTATTCTGATTTTGGTAATATACTGTAATCTGGTATTAAAATATTACTATAAATAGTAACCTGCCATAAATAGAACTAGTAAAAATCTGAAAGGTTTTCCAATTTAGTTTTTTTTCTAAAATTTTAAATCATTAAAACAAATCGCATGTTTAAAGTAAATAAAAGAATTAATTTTATGTTACTAATTAAGTAATAACACAAAACAATTAATTACATTTATTTAATACAACTTATTTATAAAAAGATTTAATTAAATAAAGTAAATCCTTGCATTTTAATATATTTCCACTGCTTTTGTTATGTTCCCACTGCCTTCATTATATAAGTTCCCACTGCTTGTATTATAAAAGTTTCCACTGCTTGTATCATAAAAGTTCCCACTGCTTTTTATTGGTTCCCCCTGTTAGTGTTCCCTGTCATAATCCCAAACACCCCTTTATTAAATGATAAGCCAAACGCCCCTGTTGGTTTTCTTTTTGGGTTCAGGCTGATCAAAAGGGACCACCGAGACTCATTTGGGTCTCGGTTCCCTACACCAAAACAATCTGACACCCTAAATTATGTGTTATACCCATGTGTGGGTTGTTTTGTTCTAGGCTGGTAACCAAGAGCCACCACCGAGCCAACCTGGTGGTCACGGCTGGGCAGCAGCAACACACCGAGGCACTTATGTGTCTCGGTTTCTGTGATAAACAACACCCCCGACCCCTTAAATCATATATCCCCCTGCGTGGGGTGGTTTCTGCTCGCTGTTGGGTCAAAGAGAACACCACCGAGACCTTAATGGTCTCGACTGGGCATTATGTTACCCCAAATCCGACCCCCTATTAATTAATTTTGCTTCATTCCCTTGTTTACTATGTTTTAAAATCTGGTTATAAATGAAAGAAGGATTAACGATTACCGTGATGGGATTGCTAGAAGAATGATGATCATGATCACGAATCAAAGAAGAAAAAAAAGAATCTGACACCCTTGTTTCTTGTTTACCCCGGCGGCCACTCACAAAAGCATCAAACCCTAAACCTTTTTTTTTCGTCTGATTAACACCAAAGGGGTATGCCCCGTTTTTCCCTTCTACACTACTAGGCCGGGCCTATAACCCATTTACCCTTTTTTTTTAAATAAATTCGCCCCCTAGCCTTATATAGTTTTCCTATTTTTTTTCTTTTTAAAATATTATTCGCGTATACTTGTATTTACTTTCTGCGTGTTTTACTTTTTCTGAAACGTTATAATATTTCTGGTGTTTTAATTTTTCTGAAACGTTTAATTCTTTTATGTATAACAAATAATACATACGTATTTTCTGAAACTTAATAATCATTTTCTGAATAATTAATCTGTTGTAATATTTAAGTAGAACTCAGACTACGTAATTACTGTTAACGTTTAATTAAGTTAAAACTGAGACTACGCGTATTTAATATTCGAAGATTTTAAATACGGGTTTTACATGCATAGTGGATACAAACCTCATAATATATCTGGTACATTGTAATTCCAACAACCCTGCAATCAGAAGAAGTAGCTGGTGCAGAGAAACTACACATATCTAAATTATCAGGTAACTGTGGAAGCTCACTGATGTCACTTGTGAAGGGATTAAATAATACCAATGATCTATCAGGTTTTTTAATCAGCAACCAACCATACCTCGAACACTTTATTAGGAAATCGCAAATCAATTCTTGCGGTGTTCTTATATAATACTTGTCGCCGAACATGGGATTCGTTAAAGTGATAATGCCTTTATGTCTGTCAAACACTATCAGCCACGGTGAAAGTGATGAGTACTCTTGCAATCTCTTTGACGCTTTTCCATTTTTCCAGGGTATCAAAGGTGCTGCTAAATGACAACATTTGCATGTTGAAAAAAACTTGAGGTATTCGACACCAACAGAAAACTCTATTACCAACGACAAAACAAGAAGTGGAACATTGAGCAGGTGTGATTCATCCTCATCAACATCCTTGTCATTTTCTTGTTTAGAATCAGCATCATCACTTTTTGACCTACAATATAACATGATTTTCAGAAGAAAAAAAAACAATCTCCTGCTAATACTAATTAAACATGTGCTGAAAAAACAAACTCAAAGAAAAAAATAAAAATGTGAGGCTTACTAGAGATGGCATATATGAGCTAATACAAAACTAACCTATTAGTTCCAAAATAACAACATATTTTATGCCAAATCACTCAAAAAGCGCTTGTTTGAGGAGGGGACACCTAGACACTGTAAGCCTTCGACCAATCCTATACATGGCCGATGTGGGATCGTAACAATACCCCACGCTTCGAAACAGCACAGAAAAGTCAACGTCCTCGTTGGTCACGGCTATGTTGGTCACGGTTGGCACCCCTCTTTGGGTCCAAGCCACCAGTCCGAGCTCGTTGGTCACAATAACATAATTTATGCCAAATCGCACAAAAAGGTAATTGACGCTCTTTTTATCAATATAAGATATCAAAGTTAAACCTTGGTGCAATGTACGGCTTTTTTTATTTTCTTTCGAATTTTCGAAAGATGTTATTGGTGTTTTTTAATAGCTCAAATGGTTAATTATTGTGAATGTGTGATGGCATATAACCCATTTCGGAAAGTCAAAAAATTTACATTGCAAAAAATTTAACTTGAATATTTTAAATTGAGGGGAAAAAGGTTAAATACCTTAAATTTCAATTAGCTTAAACTATAGTACCTGTTTGTGCAATCTACTCTATATTTTTACAACTATAAATAGCTGAAGTGATCTATATATACACATTAAAACTTATATAGCATATCATAAACATAAAGATTATGACAATATCTTTTATAAGTACTATAACTAAAAGTAATACAATACATGTACTCGTATTCAGAATATGGAAGAAGGGGTAACTTGAGTCGTTCAACACCCGCAGAATATTCCTTCATTTCGAAACAACACATGGATAACTGAGCAGGTCTGATTCAACGCCATGATTACCCTTTACTGATCTTATGACCATCTGATCTTCCTTGTCGCCCTCTTTTTCTTGTTTACAATAGAACATGAGAGCGATCACTTTCTAACCTACATTAAACATCAAACATGATTGTTAAGAAACTGTTTTCAAGCTAAAGAAAAATATATACATATTAAATCAACTAAGCAAACAATACCCGGTGCATTTGAGCATTGCCAACACGGACAAGTGGTTTGTTCCTGCTAAATAAGGCATAGAAGACAATGTATTATCTTTGACGTGGTATGAGTATATGATTTTTCGATTATCCGGAAGGATGTGTATATAACCCCCGAATTCTGATGAGCTAGTTGCAGGGCTATCAAAAGGTGCTGACTTATGAGCAAGGTTCACATATAACATAGTGTCTTTAAGGTCTTTCATTTCTTCCCACGTCATATTATTCTTGTCCAGTTTAAACAGATTCACTACAGCAACTGTTGACGCTCATCTTTTAAGCCCATTACGATGAAGAATAGGTCTGTGCCAGATCCGTTCATTCTAATTGAAATATCAATACAACCAATCAAGTCAGGAAAAGGGAAGTCCAAAATTGGCAATAAAGTAATCGCAACTTCTCCTTTTCTTTTCCTTTTACGATCATTAACCGCAATTCTAACCTCTACAAGAAAGTTAAGATGAATGTAGTCAGATACGCAAGTATATACTTTACCGTTGCAACAAGTCAGGCCATGTACCAAACCATCGCGACCGGTTATGTTCCTTAATTGCTTAGCATATGTGGATTCGGTCCATCTTAAATTGCTTCTTCTCCCGAGCCTACAATACACAAAATTGGGTTCACCAACTCTTGTTAACAAAAGAACCGAATTGAGATTGTAGAAAAACATGAATCAAGACACCTCAAACACTTTTCCTTTTATTAAACAAGATCAAAGATACAAACTGAATAAATAGAAAGACTAAAGCTGCTACTCACGTGTAGCCCTATGATCTACATGATCATAGTTTTATAATCAAAAGACAATAAACATAAAGATTAACCAAAGTTTCTGAGATCAAAAAGAGAGAGAGCAGAAGTGTGTTTTGGGAAAATCGCATAGATACAAAGTGAGGCGATACAAACAACGAAAACACGCTCCTCACTATATGAAACCCTAAAGGGCCAAAGAGCCGTTATGACTATGGGCTTCAAGTCATGGGCTTGGGCTTGGTCCAACAACAATATTCCAACTTAGCACAAAAGCCCCCTGCACATATAAAACAACCAAAATAAGCCCTCCAATAATCATGGGTTGTTAGATTAAGATATATAAATTTAACATCCCCCCTTAATCTGACAACCCATATAAGTTTATCATGCCAAGTTCTTTCACAAATTTTTGGTGCAACTCTATGTCCAACCCTTTGGTTAAGATATCTAAAATTTGATTTGCATATTCTACTTTAGCAGTTTTAATCACACCACTCAAAAATTTTACCCTCACAAAGTGAAGGTCAATTTCAAGATGTTTAGTTCTCTCATGAAAAACTAGGTTGGCAGCTATTTTAATAGCTGAGTTGCTGTCACACTGAAGAGTGACTGGAAGTAGGTTCTCAACTTGTAAGTCTTTTAAGACTTTGAGAACCCAAATCACTTCACTGGTTACTGAGGCAAGAGCTTTATACTCTGCCTCAGTAGAAGATTTAGAGAGAGTGTTTTGTTTTTTCCTTTTCCAGGAAACCAAGTTTCCATTAATAAACACACAATACCCAGTCACTGACCTTCTAGTGACAACACATTTTGCCCAGTCAGCATCAGAATAAGCATCAAGAATCATACCTGAGTTTCTTGTGAAATGAATACCCAAACCTGGAGAGCTTTTGAGGTATCTTAACACCTTAAAATCAATTTTGAGATGAGAGTTCAAAGGACAATGCATGAACTGACTCAAACAATGCACAGCATAAGAAATGTCAGGCCTGGTGTTAGTCAGATAAATGAGCTTTCCCATAAGCTTTTGATAATCAACAATGTTATCAAGAAGAGGGTCCTATTAGTAGGCTGATTAATGATGACAAGTTTAGATGGTAAAGGAGTTTTAGTAGGTTTACAAGCAAGCATACCATACTCAGATAACAAGTCCAACACATACTTTCTTTGGTTTAAACAAACACCATTCTTAGTGTCAACAACTTCAATTCCCAAAAAATACTTGAGTTTACCCAAGTCTTTAATCATAAACTTCGTTCTTAGAAAACTCTTAAACTTTTCAATTTCAACAATATTATTCCCAGTTATGATTATATCATCAACATACACAAGTAACACAAGAAATAAGTTACCCTGAGATTTAGTGTATAAAGAATAATCAGACTTGCTTTGAATAAAGCCATTTTCACTAAGAACAGATGTAAGTTTAGCATTCCACTGTCTAGGAGCTTGTTTAAGCCCATACAAAGATTTCTTGAGCATGCAAACCAAGTTATCTCCCCCAGGAAGATATCCTTGGGGTGGTTTCATGTACACAGTTTTATCAAGATCACCATAAAGAAAGGCATTATTGACATCAAGTTGAAAAACAGGCCAAGATTGCATGATAGCAAGGTTAATCAAACACCTAATAGTGACCATTTTAGCAACAGGGGCAAAGGTTTCATCATAATCAATTCCCTCCTTTTGGCCAAAACCTTGGGCAACAACCCTAGCCTTATACCTCTCAACCTCACCACTAGACTTAAACTTCAATTTTCAAATCCATTTACACCCTAAGGCTTTCCTACCTTTAGGGAGTTCAACAATGTCCCAAGTGTCATTTTCAAGCAAGGCAGCAAGTTTAGTGTTCATAGCATCAACCCAATAATGATTCTGAGATGCTTCAAAAAAACTTTTTGGTTCACTCATTTTGTTAAGTTGAGTGACAAAGCAAAAATTTTCTTTATCAAGTTTGGAATATCTAACAAAATTTTCAAGTCCATACTTAACTTTAGATTGGACAACAAAATCATTACAGTTTCTGGGAAAAACAGAAGGTCTTGAGGACCTTCTCAAACCTTGACCACCCTGAACATTGTTGATTGAATCATTCAAACCATTTTCTTCCATGTTTTGAACATGAATGAAAGGATTGGTATTGTATTCATCATTTCCCTTAGAGTTAGCATTTTTATCAAGTGTGGCAGCCTCTTCTCTATTCAAGCTGGCATCACTGGTATCATTGCCCGAGGCAATGTGTCCAGTGTCACCTAGACTTGGAGGTGGGTTACTAGCACTTGGTGACAGATTGTCACCATTATGTTTAGCTGCTCTCTCTTCATCACTGGGAAGTTCAGGGTCATCAAGGTCAAAAAAATTCAACAGATTTAAGTCTTGAAAAACATTTTCTTTATTAAAATTATTTTTATTGTAATTAAAAAAACAGAGTTTTTAAAAGGAAATATGGTTTCAAAGAACTTAACATCTCTAGAAACAAATAACTGATGTCTATCAAGACTATAAATCCTATATCCTTTCTGAGAACTAGAATAACCCATCATAACATACTTTTCAGATCTGCTGGAAAACTTATCTGAACTATTAAGAATAGTAGCAAAACACATACATCCAAACATTCTAATGTGAAAGAGCCTAGGAAAAGTATTGTAAATCATTTCAAAAGGGGTTTTTCCATTTAGCACAGAAGAGGGCAATCTGTTAATAAGATAAGTAGCAGTTAGCACACATTCAGTCCAAAAATTTAAGAGGAACACCCCCTGAAACATAAGGCGTCTAGCAACATTCAAAAGATGTATATGTTTCCTTTCAGCAGTTCCATTTTGTTGCGGTGTGTAAGCACATGAAGTTTGGTGTATAATGCCATTATTTTCACAAAAGACTTTGAAGTTTTGATTAACAAATTCAGTTCCATTATCACTTCTGAAAGTTTTAACATTACCTTTAAATTGATTTTTAATCAGATTATAAAAGTTTTGAATGTTTGAAACAACTTCATCTTTATTTTTTATAAGAAACAACCAAACTGTCCTAGTATAGTCATCCACAACAGTCAAGAAGTATCTATGGCCAGAGTGACTAGTAACCCTATAAGGACCCCACAAGTCAAGATGCACAATATCACCAAGTTTTTTAGTTTTATGATCACTTAAGGGAAAAGGATTTCTGGTTTGTTTAGCTCTTTGACAAACTTCACAAAAGAAGGTTTTCTCATCTTTATCAATTTTTAAAGAATTTTTAAGCACATTAAGGGCAGGATCAGCAGGGTGTCCAAGTCTACAGTGCCAATCATAATGAGACAGAGAGCATGTAACAAGATTGTTTTGATTTTTACAATTAATACCTTCAGTATCTAAATAGTATAAACCTCCACATTGTTTACCAATCCCCATCACCTTTTTCAGATTCAAATCCTAATTAACAAAGAAGCACTTGGTTTCATCAAACACAACAAATATTCTATTATCTTTAGCAAGCTTATGCATAGATATCAAAGTAACACAATACTCAGGGATAACCAACACATCAACAAGAATCAAACCATTAGGAAGTTTAAGGTTACTAATTTAAGTTATAATAGCCTCAGTTCCATTTGGGTGAGCAACTTTGATTTTAAGATGAGATATCAAACACATTATCAAGTTCCCTATCACTATCAGTCATGTGTTGGTTAGCCCCAGAGTCAATAACCTTTCCATTGTAAGTCATTCCAAGTTTAGAACTGGTGTTAGAACAATAAAACTTATCAAAGTTTTCATTAAAAACCTTGCTAGAGTTAAAAACAGTACCTGCCATATTGGCTTGTACATTCTTTCTAGTTCTACTATTATCTTTAAAAAGAGAGAGAAGAGTAGCCATTTGTTCATCAGAGAATCCAGTTGGACCAGTGGTGGAACCAACAGAATTATTAGACACATACTTTCCTTTAAAGTTTTGAATACCCCTTTTTCTTCCATGAACAGTCACTGGGGTAACCAATGATCTTAAAACACCTATCAATGGTGTGACCATTGTACCCATAGTTTTCACAAACAACATAAGAGTTAGAAGCAAAGTTAGGTCTAACACCATTTTGATTATTAGGCCTAACATTTCCAAAACCAGCATTACCATTGTTAGGTCTAAAGTTGCCTTGATTACCATTCTGATTAAAGTTGTTGGTTATGGGTCTCAATATATTAGCATTAGGGTTCTGATTTATTTGGACATTGTTTCTGGTGGGCCTATTAGATAAAAAAGCAAAGTTCTGAGTCCTTTGGGAGTGCCCAGAACTACTGCTAGAAGCCATCTGTGAGATTCCTCGGCAGAGATGATGGCATAAGCTCCCTTAACACCAGGAAGACTTTCCCTAGACAATATAGAACTCCTAATACTCATATAAGAATCATCCAAACCCATTAAAAACTGCATAAGTTTCAATAACTGATTATGTTTTTTAATCTCACTGGAAGCAGAACAAACACAAGCAGGTAATTCAATCATAGCATCATATTGTTTCCAGAGAGCATTCAACTTATGATAATAATCAGACAGATTACAACCATTTTGTTTCAAGGTATTAATCTTATGGTGCAAGTTAAACATGACAAAATCATCAACCTTATGATATGTTTCCTTTAATTCTTTCCAAACATGTTTGGCCTTTTTTGAAAAAATTTGTCAAAGGAAAAGTTCCTCAGATATAGAGTTAAGAATCCAACCCAACACAACAGCATTGACCCTGTCTCATTGCCTTGCTAAAACCTCATCAGTTATAGACCTTTTACAAGTACCATCAATGAAACCAATTTTATTTTTACCTTCCAAAGCAAGTAACATAGCATTAGCCCAAACTTGATAATTTTCCGTTCCCTTAAGTTTCACAGTGACAACAGTTAAAACAACCGAGTCATTAAGGTGCAAGTGCAATGGATCACTCAGGTCAAGCTTACTAATAAGTGTAACTGGGTCAGTTACACTTATAACATCATCATCACCATGTTCAGACATGGTGAAGGGTCAAATAGGTCAAAAAATGAACTCACAATACTGCAAACAAAGTTCCCAGGAATCCAAACCACTCAAGGGTGGCAGGTTAAGGGCAAACAGCAAGTAAGGATCCAAAATAAAGGGTATGAATAAAAAGACTACCAAACCCCCAAAAGACAAGTAATAATAATAATAAAAAGACAAATAGCAAATAGCAAATAAAGAGAGAGAAGCAGAGGTGTTACAGTGCTATAAACCAAAGCTCAATCGAACTGTCACTCTTAGATTCACTCAGTCTAAGAAGTGACAGAACCTACAAGTCACAAACCCTAATTTTTCTTCTCGGGGAAAATTAGGGAAAATGACCAAAGCCAGCGAACAATAGCAGAAACTCCCAAGAGCAAGCACAAACCACCACCAATAGATGAATCTTCCAAAGAAAAATGAAACCCTAATTTTTTTCTCAAGGAAAATTAGGGAAAATCACTTTAACTAGAAGATAACAACACCAATCGAACGAAACACCATCAAAATAGTATAATATACCATATCTCAGAAACCCTAGTTTTTTTTAAAAAAACAATAGAAGGGTCAAAACTTTGAATCCAAAAGTAATATAAACAAATCTAGTTATTTCAATAGCATATCTTTCCAAAAAAGTATGATGTATCAAAAACCCCCAAAAAAATTTCAAAACCCTAAATTTTTTTTCATCGAATATTAACAACCAGGCTCTGATACCATGTAGAAAAACATGAATCAAGACACCTCAAACACTTTTCCTTTTATTAAACAAGATCAAAGACACAAACTAAATAAATAGAAAGACTAAAGACAACTAGTGCTACTCACGTGTAGCCCTATCATAGTTTTACAATCAAAAGACAATAAACATAAAGATTAACCAAATTTTCTGAGATAAAAAAGAGAGAGGGTAGAAGTGTGTTTTGGGATAAACACACAGATACAAAGTGAGGCGATACAAACAACGAAAACACGCTCCTCACTATATGAAACCCTAAAGGGCCAAAGAGCCGTTATGGCTATGGGCTTCAAGTCATGGGCTTGGGCTTGGTCCAACAGTAATATTCCAACTTAGCACAAAAGCCCCTTGCACATATAAAACAACCACAATAAGCCCTCCAATAATCATGGGTTGTTAGATTAAGATATATAAATTTAACAGAGATGCTCGGGAGGGGCTGACAAACAATAATATCCGATAAAATCATGATCTCCTGATGATCCCCTATGATTCAAAGAAGGAAGATTAATAATCTTAGATGTGATTGGGTTCCAAAGACACCACATGACATCGCGTGGATTGTTGGAGGAGAGAAGCACCCAACAGCCATGAAAGAAACCTCGAATACGTTTTCCAAGTAACTCAGGGATTTGGCAGCGCTAATGAGACATGAGGTCATATAGGTTGTAGAAAATTTGGACTTCTGGGTCGTCGTCTTTGGCTTCCAAGATCTGAGCAACAAACCATGGATATTTAGGAGATAAGGGAGGTAGTGTTGAACGGAAAGACGTCTCCTTATGCTTTTGTTCCATCTAAGATGTACTTCCCTTCCAGGTGTCATAATATTATTAATTCAGACTTAATCAATGCAACCTTAGTACCCGCAGGAAAAGAAAAATGGATCTAAAAGCTTTCCATAATAATACAATGTACTTGGAACTCTGAAAGTAGTTATTCGGTAACACCTTATACTTCATCTAAGGGTCAACGGATATAATGATCGTAAAAATCTTAGAAAAAATCAAACATTATACAACCCATAGATAGAAGGGGATAATTACATCACATACTAAACACGAATAGACAAGTGATATATCAAACTAATCTCCACATAAATCAAACAATTAAGAACATGAGGAGGATACATGCGACAACTAAAACCTATAACTAGTTGGCAAAACCTTATAAAAAAAGTGCAGGAAGACCTCAATATGAATCTATATAATGAAATAACCGAAAACAACACAAATAGACAACAAATAAAGCAAATTAATCTGAGAATACTTGGCATGAACCTCAAATAACCAGTTTCAGTTTCAGTTTCGTAATTGGGAAAGGTTTGTGTTTCTTTATTCAATTGCTGTTTATGTTTTTCCTTTTTAGACATTCATTCCATAGTTGTGAATCGAGGTGGGGCGTTTGGGATCCTACTTTGGATAAGCCGGCTTTTTAGAGCTTGCTTATGAAATAAACCAGATACAAAATGAGTCGCGTTTGTCTTGTTAACTAAAAATATTATTACCTCCGTCCCTAAATAAATATTCATTTTGATTTTTTTCGGTCTTTTTTTTCAACTTCGACCTTAAATATTTACGTTTGTGTTATATTATATTAGATGCAAAATATATGGATGACTTGGTTTTTAAATAAATTTTTCATTGATATAATTTTTATCAAGTATTATATAAAACAAAAAATAATATTTAAAATTAAAGTTGCACAAGAAAGACCGTAAATGATAAAAGTGGACATTTATTTAGGGACGGAGATGAAGGTTTATAAAGCTCATAACAATTATATAAAACCCTAAATAAGATCAAAACACGCATAGCGTAAGCGATCTAACAAGATAATAATAATAACACAATTATAATTTATCGAATTAGGGTTACATATTTTTATCCTAGCGAAGATCCACAAGATCACCAACGAATCACCAGTTAGGGTTTATAACGAACACCACCAAGATATAGTCTAAAGTAAGACTATATTACGTTCTTATACACACGTAATACAACGAGTTAACCGTGATTCTAGCACGTGTAAACCGAGCTTCTACGCTTGTGGAAAAATCTACCCACCAGCCCTATAGAGGGGATAGGACTAGATTCAATAGCTAAATCGAAAACCAAACGAATCTGCCGTGATAAGTTTCGGTCTAACGCCAAATTAAGTAAACACAAAAAGAGCAATACCAGCGATGTGCATGTAGATATGATATAGATGTTAGAATATTTACATCGTGTATGTTTTTACTTGAAATAAGAGCTTTTAGAGTCATCACTGCGTGGGTCACCGTTGCCCGGTATTGGCCTGCGTGATCACACCGTGGTAGACGGGTGGAAGACGTCGTGGCCACAGCCACACGCGTGGAACCGAGTTTTAAAAACAAAAAAACTTTCATTTCACACCCCTCACACACTATTACTTTACCCCTTTGTTTTTTATTATTGTCGAAACACCCCCCCCCCCCCCCCCCCACACGGCTATATTTAGATTTTAAACATATTTGATTTTTTTTTCAAAAAAATATGTAGCCAACGGCTACTTTTTTTAATAATTTTTTTAAAAAAATATGCAACGACTACTTAAAAAAAACTTTATAAATACCACATTTTGACAAACAACTTTCAATATTTTCACACACACTTTCAGAAATAAAAAATGGCATGCTCTTTCCCACACAACGATGACGGGATTAAGGCTATGATTCAGAAACAAATAAATCAACAACAACCTCGTTACGATAAGCTTACGTGGTTAGCTGAAGATTTCGATGCCGCGTGTGAAGAAAATACGAAATTGCGCATAACATGTGACAAATGCCAAGATCTGTCCCCACAGAAACGTCATTTAATCGACACGTTACTAAGTAATCAATCTGATGTTGATATCAACGTCCGAAGATCTTTGTTTAGAAAGTCGATAAAACTGAAGCCTAGAATTAAAAATAAAATAATGAATGACCGAATAAGTTGGGTTTTTCATACTAACTGTCATGTTCAGTACCAACTATAGCCACAACACAAGCTTACTAACATAAAATCAGCCCAACCATTAATTAATAACTAAAAAATTTTTTGGCCCATAGAAAAATCAACCCAACTTTACCACATTCGGATAGTAGGCTAGTAGCCCAATACCAACTTGTATATAATACCACTAACCCTAACCCTAGTAGATACCTTTCTCTTGCAGCCACCAAATTACAATCACAAACCTAATAATATCTGAGTTGTAGCAGCCGCCATGGATTTTGGGCGTGTGTGGCATGTGTCATGGCGTACCCTTGGAAGAATTTCCTCGAGTTTAGATTATTTTCATAAACATCCTTGTAAGTTTCTTTTTGATATTTGTGTCTTTTTCTTAAATAAATTCCTTTTATAGGTTTAGATTATTTTCATCCACTTACAGAAAATGATATTGCTTCAGATACAGCTTTCAGATTTCTCGAAGGAGATAAGATCTTGTTATCTTCGTCGTCGTCGTCTCAAGGTATTGACCATCAGTTTTTGTTTTCAGACCTTTGGTTTCTTCGTATTTGCTCTATTAGTTTTGTCGTGTTCGTTGAGGATTGGATCCTTGCTGCATTTCATTTTTTATGGCTCAAAAGTCACTGTGTTTGTTTGGGCGTTTTTATGGGAGCGTTTGGGGATAGATAGTCTATGGCTTTCTAGAGCTTTTTCTCAATATGGGTCTGCTATTTGCCTTTAATAATGACCTGTCATCTGCATGTATATAAGGAGATAAGAGAGTACCAGGCCAGTAGCATATGCACGACCCATAAACTGCTATCAAAAGCTTCATTTGGCTTGCTTCCCCTGAGCCAAAATGATTGTTTAGATATACAGGTGCAAAACCCAAATGCTTAGTTCATTAGTACATCTTGTTATAGTAAGATAGTAGATATGGCAAAATATATGGATGGGTTGAGTGAGCTAACGTGTGTGAACATACACAAACCTGAAAATGACCATAAGTTTCGAATAAAACAAAATTAAGTTTTCCATTTAGGTCGTCTTTGTTGTTGACTTGTTGTCCACGAACACACATACCCTAGTAGTGACGAAGCCCACAGTAATTCCTGTTAATAGACCAATCCAAACAAACACTAATGCCAACATAAATATATCCTCTTGATATCCATCAAAATCAATATACAGTTCATCTATTGATATATGTTCTGTTTGAGGTGGTAAAATGGTCATTTACTGTTTGTAGACGCTATAAGTGGACATATATGATTAACCTGGAAGACACTCTTATTCCTTTTTTCATTATAGATGGTGTTGCGGCGGTTGTTTGTAAGAAAATGGTTGAGATAAAGGAATTTCTCGCTGCGAAAGACATGACTGCGCGTGAGCTTTTAGAGATGACCTTTCAGGTGGCGAAGTCTGAGGCAGAGGCCGCAACCCGAGCTGAATATGATATGCCAACATATAAGCAAGTGGCTGAAAAAACAGCTTTTGTTTTTACTGAATCAAGAAACAAAATCGGGTTGGAAGGGGAGAAGTATGCCTACAGTCGGTATTTGGAGAAGTGTAGAGGTGTGAAACGTGTGAAGTGGGAGAACAAAGATGGAGAAGCACAGCAGGCATATGATATTAAACTGGAAGATTTGAACGACAACATAATCATCGAGTATGTGGAGGTGAAAACGACACGACGTTCAACAAACAGTGATTGGGGATTTTTTCTGACTGAGAACGAGTACAAGCTAACAGAGGATAAAGGGGATTCATATATAATTGCAAGGGTATCATATATATCCAGTGTGATATATTACATTAATCTTTTCCTTTTCTTTGGTAAAGTACCTAGATGTAACATGAACACCCCTCGCACATTAAAAGTTTTAGTGCAAAACATTATTGGTATCTTTTGTTTATTTAATCTTATATATAGCAACCTTTGAAAATAAATACATAAATGATCCTCTTGCAGTGCTTTTGATTTCTTTTATGTGGGTTGTTGATTCCAAACAGCTAAAACGGCTCCAAACTCTTTTAACAAACTTACTCGTTTAGGCTCGGTTCGTTCGAGCTTTGGACCAATTCGATCTCCAGCTCTTTACAAACAACTCAATTCGTTTCTACCCCTTACCTATCACCACTCCACCTAGACCTCCTTAAAACAAGTTAATCTCTTTTTTTTTTATCTTTTTTTTTTTCGCAATTCACGACTTAAGAGTAATCAAAAGAGATAAAACTCGTAAATAGTGTTCATATTACATATATCTAAACTTCCTATTAATTACTATTGTTCTGTACATTAAGAATTTGTTTTTACGCATTATTTTTTACCTCTTGTTTCATACTTTTTTTAACTTTTAAATTTCATGTTTCATTCATTAGGTACCATTTTTCTAACTGAAGATGACGTAATACATTTGTGTCTAACTAACTAATGATGTATGAATATTTAATCCTATTCTTGTATTGTATAAAAGGTTTTTTTTTTTAAATAGTAGTACTTCCTTGTCTCTAAATTAAATATCCACTCTTAATTTTCATAATCAATCTTTTTTAACTTTAATCTTAAATTATTTTGGTTACGTTATATAATAATTAGTGAAAGTTATACCAACGAACATACATTTAAAAATCAACCCATTTATATAATTTTCATCAAGTATTACATAAAATATACTCTTTGCGTCCCATATTAACAGTCCAGTATATAATCCAGTCTAAAAATAGATAAGAAATTTAGATTAAGTTTACTATATCACCCTCACTTGAGGGTATTATTACAAACAATAAAGAAGTTGTAAATTAATTGGTTAAGCGTAAAATTGTCTTTGTGTAAAAAGTAAGAGAGAAAAAACTGAAAAAATGGTGTTTTTATGAAACTACATGTTTTTTGTCGGTAAACTATTATTATAGGACGGAGGAAGTACAATGTTTGATGAACCTTGTAACATGCCATCTAGATTACATATGCATTTACTCAAACTGGTCTTTCTTATATAAAAGTACTCTACAAAACAACGTTACAGTCCATTCCTTACATGTAACTAGTCGGGTAGATTATTGTCATAAAGATTTTGGAAATTGACACATTTGTGTAATTTATTTTTGTGACTCCTTTTGCGCAAAGGCCATGCTAATCTTTTATGTATTGTTTTAGTATGTTTTTGAGTCGAGTTTAAGTTCCAAAATACGTGGATCGAGCACCTCACGACCCTTATCGAGTTTCGGTTAAATTACAATTTTACCTTTTCGTATACATATAACTTTCTTAATTCTCATGCAAATCGAGTCCAACTTGATGAACCGAGTATTCATTGAGTTTCAAGCTACAAATGTAAAAATAATCGAGCTCGAGTCAAGCTTCAAGTTGGAGCTTAAAATCTAAAGCTTGGTCAAACTCTAGCCGAGTTTCGAGCTTGAGTTTTGGTATTTGAGTCGAGCTCGAGCTTGATAATACTCGGCTCGATTCGGCTCATTTAGATCCTTGGTCATTCTTAATTGATTTGATAGTTTGTTTAAAACACACACAATAGTGAGATTGAAAGACTTTTTTTTATCATAATATTTTAACAATAAGATAAATAATCTCACCTCCTCGGACCAACTACACTAACATCATCTCCACCTGGTAGGAAAACCAACTACACTAACATCATCTTCACCTCGTAGGAACTACGAGATTACCCCAAGGGCGCCTTCGGCATCCAGGGGTCACAGACCCACCATAGAACTCTGTCCAATAAGTGGAATGCATTAGCTATCCACTCTCAGGTTGGGCAATAAATGTCGGAGAAGGGCAATCACTCATTCTTAAAACCAACGTCAAAGAGTCGGCCAAACAGAGAAAAAACGGGGAAAACTCTTCGTTCCTGGTTCTCATGTAGCTGGATCCGGACTTCTTTCATTTTCTCGACTTTTATTTCTAGACTTTCTTTTTCAATCTTTCTAGATTAACACATACTGATTAATACACAATATATTAATTAGTTATTGTTTTACGTATAATGCGTGTCTTCATATACTCGAGACATTTCACGAACATATAAAGTACTACGTATTATTTATACTTGTACTTATTACAACACTAATTACTAACTTGCCGGAAAAAAAAACTTTAAACATTGTTTCCACGTAATGACATGGTAACCAGACTTCTTTTATAGCAAAAAAATGTTGTCATGTCAGCATTTAACTTAGCGTGATGGTGTTCCGTTCGGCCTTATAAGGCATCAATTAGCCCTGTAACTTTGTGATCAAAATCGATCTGTTGGTGACTCTAGATTACAACAACAATTCGAAAGGAGTGAATACTACGTGTTGGGAATATGAGCAAAGGGAAATGTATAAGCTCAGGAATTGAGATTACCAAAAAATGGTTAAAAGTCTTCTTGATGAATAAATGCTGCACAGTTTGACTTGACTTCATCCCCTTGCCTCCTGCACTTATTGTAACAGAGCTACCAACAACTTTCATTTACAGTCGTGTTTTTATATCAATTTTAATGCATGTTGTCTATCTTGTCACCCCTTTCTATTTTTCATCATTATCTTTTCGCCTTGTTTTTAAAAACCTTGTTCCCATACACAATTAGGGGTGGGAATCGGGTCGTGTCAATCGGGTTCGGGTCAAGTCGGCCGGGTAAAGTCGGGTCAAGACTTAAAAAAATCTTACTCGAACTCGAGCCTAATTAGAACTCGGGTCAGTCGGGTTCGGGTAAATTCGGGTCGGGTCAATTCTGGTCGGGTCAACTCGGGTTCGGGTCAACCCGAGTATAAGTAAAAAGGTTAATAATTGGCTTATTTAAGTGTATTTACTATGTAAAATGTGTTTGAAAACTCGGGTCAAGTCGGGTTGGTCGGGTTCGGGTCAAGTCGGGTCAAGGCTAAAAAATATAAACCCGAGGCTAATTAGAACTCGGGTCAATTCGGGTCAACCCGAATTGACCCGAATACATTTTTGGACCCGAGTGACCCGACCCGAATAGACTTATTCGGGTTCGGGTTCGGGTCGGGTCAACTTTTTCGACACCTCTATACACAATCATATTCTGCAACCATTCTGTAACAATGAATAATTTGTTTATAAAGAGCTGTAAATGTCATGAAATATCTACGTATTTATCGACGGTCACAAGGCGAAGTCAGGATTTATAGTTAAGGGATTCGGCTACACTTAAGAGGTAGAAAGACATAAGGGAGTTTAATGTAAAACCTAATAAAACCCGGCTAAAAAACAGCTTGTAATATAAAGAAATAACGAGTGACATAGGTTGAATGGGAATGGTTGATTAGGGCGGCTCAGCATCCATTAGTTCTCCTGCTAATTTCGACCATGCGCTCACCCATGTGTATATATACTTGATAGTGCCCCAATTTTTTAAGCTCTTACTAGCTAGGGCGTCCTTGAAATTTTCTAAGGCTTTTAGCGAAATTACATAAGACATTTCAAAAAATAATGTCATATATAAAGTGTCACTGTTTATGAGATATACTGATATTAGTTATCTAAACGTTCAACATATTAGTCGTTTAAGATAATTTCTCATCTAAATACTTTCTTTTTCGTAAATCGTCAACCGGACACATTTTGAGGCTTTAAAAAATTTCGGACCTCAGAGCAATCGCTTACCTTGCACACCTTTAAAAATGTCCTGACAATAGCTTATAACAATGCCCAACGGCTCATGTTTCTTGGGTTAACAGTTAACACTAAAGTACCAACTTACAAATTCACCTTCCATCATCACTGAAGAAACTCCCATAAAACATGGGTCTGAAATTGTTTACGAGTGCAAGCATTATATTTTGAGACAATCGATGACGATCCCTACATCAATACAGTATGTTTTTGGTGGTAATGCAATAACTAGCATTGATTTCGGTCATCTTCCACACCCCTTAAGCCCATGCATATGTCTATATAATAACTTGACCTCAGCAACATCAGTATCATCACTATTTCATACACTTATTTTCCCTCAATTTTCACATAGACAAATGGAACACTTTTTCAAGCTCAACGATGACCACTTCACTTTCACTTTTCCTAAAACTATACTTCCAAAACACCTTTACATAAGCCTATCAAGTTTTTTCAAGGTTATGTTGTTTATCGCCCTTTATTTAGTAGTCTGTCTTTTTTTAAGCAATAAGCAAGAAGAACCAATCTTTCTAGTACTATTAACTATGTTCTTGTTCGTAGTCTATAAAACTTACTTCACATCATCTCCCGAAATTTATCTAGTAGACTACTCGTGTCTAAGACCACCAAACCATTGGAGAGTACCTTTTTCGTCGTTCCTCGAACACTCACGTATCGTCCACAATCTCAATCAAGAAAGTGTCGATTTCATGTCCAAAATCTTGGCCTCTTCGGGTCAAAGCCAAAGAACATGCATACCTCCGTCTTTACACTACATACCACCAAGATCAACTAACGAAGACGCCATTAATGAAGCTGAAACAGTTCTCTTCCCAGTTTTCGAAGACCTTTTATCGAAAACTCGACTCTTGCCAGTTGATATCGATATACTCATAGTTAACTGTAGCGGGTTTTGTCCTACACCTTCACTATCATCGATCATTATCAACAAGTACTCAATGCGAGAAGACGTAAAAAGCTTTAACCTAAGTGGTATGGGGTGTAGCGCAAGTGCTTTAGGAGTTGACATGGCACAAAACCTTTTAAAAGTTCACAAAAACTCGACCGCAGTTATTTTAAGTACAGAAATATTATCTAATGGTTGGTATTCAGGAAAAGATCGGTCTATGATGGTACTAAACTGCCTCTTTAGGTCAGGTAGTGCAGCTATTTTAATAAGTAACAAACCATCCGATAAACGAGTTTCAAAATATAGACTACTTTACGCTCTAAGAACACAAGGCGCATTTGACGACATAGCTTATAAATCCGCAATACGTGAAGAAGATGATAAAGGTATCATTGGTGTCACATTAAGAAAAGATGTGTTACATGTGGCTGGTGAACTACTTAGAACAAATTTTCAAACTCTGGGCTCATCTATTCTTCCGTTAGAAGAGAAAATAAAGTACGGGTTTTCGATCATTAGGAAGAAGCTCCTCAATAACTCAAGGGAGCTTTACGTACCAAATTTTAGAAAGGTGATACAGCATTACTGCTTGCCAACATCTGGCAAGACAGTAATAACCGAGATTGGTAAAAAGATGAAGTTAAAAGAGGACGAAGTAGAGCCTGCACTGATGACATTACATAGGTTTGGGAATCAGTCATCTTCTTCATTGTGGTATGAGTTAGCTTACATGGAAGGTAAGGAAAGGGTTAAGCAAGGTGAAAGAGTGTTGCAGCTTGGTATGGGGACCGGGCCCAAGTGTAATAGTTTGGTTTGGGAGTGTATTAGGCCCATTGTTGGAGAGGCTTGTAAGGGCCCATGGGCTGATTGTATTGATAGCTATCCTGTTTATAGTTGTTTCAGAAAAGATAAGATATGATTTTAAGGATACATGGGCTGATTGTTATGAAGCATTTAATTTGAATGGAGGGAATGTTGGTTTTGTTTATTCAATGTGTTCATATCATTTGGTCATTAGTTAGATGTATGGGAGATGAATATAGCTTTTGCAGAAGACCATTGAACAACAATGATCGATCGACATTCATACTAGACAAGGTAACTATGTAAAGCATCATGAGTTCACGATGTATGAAAATATGATAGAAAGCAATAATCCAACAAGCTTTTCTTTAAAAATTTGTACTTCAAGCATATTTTTTATGGCATCATTATAACTACAATGTTATGTAAGTACTTTTGTTCGCATAGTTTGCAGCATAGAAAAGAAAAAAAGAGCAGTATCATTTCTTCATAGTAGCTGAACATAGAAAAAAGTCGAAAACTATGACTAAATTACTAACAAGTCTTCAAGTATCTTCGTGGATAGTCTGTGTCCTGTAGCTTCCTTTAAATAGTTTGTTACGTTATCCATTATCCTAATGACTTGTCTTAGGAATTTATAGCGAGACTTGAAATGTCATGCCTTGTATATCCAACATTATATTGGCCCATAAAAGTGACTTTAGTCGACTCCCTTATAAAAAATAATCATCAATGGCCTCAAAATGAATGGTACTAACTACTAAGCCGAAGGGGTGTTTCTATAATGCATCAATCCTATGCGACTAATCTATGATCTAAATATCACTTAAATGATTATCTGTTTTAATCTTGCTCTTTGTTGTACGTTGAGATGCTACAATGAACCTACCTATGAGGATTCAACATACAAAACGTTATCCATGGATTAGGATATAAGTACCTTACAACATGGCAACCAGTGGTACTCAGCTGACCATCGTGTCGTGCGGATGTATGTATCAAGTATTTGTCAATTCTTATACTCCATGTAGATATTCCAAAACATTCCTGTACAAAAACAACTCTTGTAAGACCCAAACTATATAAATGATCCATATGGACCACATATATTCATTACATAAATAGTTTCCAATAGAAAAAAATGTAAAGCTAAAAAAAATAGAAGTTCAAACCAAAGTTATTTGATCTGAATATAGTCCTATATCCGGGCATGCATTTGATACTTTAATTTACCAAAAGAACCGCTGCTACATCAACATATGAGCAAAAGTAACATTTATCATGGCCCATAACCTAAAGTGAGGTCATGTCAGGTTACCATTTTCTTTTGACCATTCTCAAAAGCAAGTGAATTTTAGCACCAACATATACAAGTGTACTCTTATCCTTGCTAAAATTTCGACACTTTCCTATCCATTACACAACAAAGTTCGCGCCTAAGATAATACATCTTATCGATGTCTTTCGTGTCCATCTTTTCCATCAGTTTCGCATAAGATTTAGCTATAGCTATACTACAAGGACAGTGACAATAGTGGAAAATTGGTGAGTGTCCATCATTTTGGAATAATATTGATGAACACAAGTATCTAAAAAGTATGAAAATCATAAACATACTTAAATGTAACTTTAATAATGTTGCTATGGGTGGTCATAGGTATGGGTGGCTTTGATTGCAGAAGGTAAAATCTTGTTGTGGTAGTGGTAGGTACTTGTGAGTTGCAGTCTCAAGGACTAGTAAATTCATTAAATAACATTAAAAATAGTAGGTGACAGTGGGGCTTCTAATTTACATCTTGCCATGTTAATCATCAAACTTATTTATGTTGATTGTTTTGTATCCTTTCCTTTGCTAAACATATGTTAAAAATTTGAGTCTGATACGATAAGTTATCGATCAGCCCAATGGTCCATCTAAGTAAGTAATGTTTGTTCTTAAAGGCTAGGAAAGCTTAAGGCGTTGGCCGTGGACTCAAACTATACTGATTACAGGTAACACGCCACTGGTCAAGGACTCGAAATTGATCCTAAACAGGCCGGTGCAGGACCATTACATTACACCAGACAGAAGTTAAGCCACCATGAAGTGGGCATGGACTCATTAACTTCGTATGACCAAAACTAAAATATCAAGGAGCCATTATTATTATACAACCACCAACTTTTAATACCTGCACAAGGTGACAGAAGCACGGTCCTCTCACTTCCTTACAGCGTACACGCACCGCCTCTAATAAGACCACACCTTTGCCATTCTTCTTCACTCAGCATCTTCTTGATTTCATTCATCTGAATACCAGTTATCAGAACTTTTTAATTTCCAAAATGGGTCGGATACTAGTCAAATGGTGGCTATGCCTATATCTGTCATCCTATCTGACAGTCACCCTTGCTGGTCTATCTAAGAAAACTTACATTGTCCATGTGGACAACTCAGCTATTCCTTCGTCTTTTACTGACAATGTTGACTGGTACTCGTCACTTGTGAAATCAGTAGCTGTTTCAAAAGAAGGTGTCAATGAAGAAGAAGATGAGCAGAGGCTTATCTATACTTACCAGTCAGCTTTTCATGGTATGGCGGCTCGGTTAACTGAAGAAGAAGCAGAAAGGCTCGAGGGTCAGAATGGGGTTGTTAGTGTACTTCCTGAGGTGAGATATGAGCTGCATACGACAAGAAGTCCTATGTTTCTTGGTCTTGAGACACAAGATGTTACTAGTGTCTGGTCGGATAAAGTGACAGACCATGATGTTGTTGTCGGTGTGTTAGATACTGGGATCTGGCCTGAGAGTCCTAGCTTTAACGACACAGGATTTAGTACGGTGCCACTACATTGGAAAGGCGCGTGTGAAGTGGGACGCGGGTTCGAAAAGCGCCATTGTAATAGAAAGATTGTAGGTGCAAGGGCGTTTTACCATGGATATGAAGCTGCAACTGGGAGTATCAATGAGGAGAAAGAGTACAAATCTCCTAGAGATCAGGACGGGCATGGGACACATACTGCAGCAACTGTAGCCGGCTCACCGGTGCATGGGGCTAATCTACTGGGCTATGCTTATGGCACTGCGCGAGGAATGTCACCTGGTGCAAGAATTGCAGCATACAAAGTGTGTTGGACTGGTGGTTGTTTTAGCTCAGATATTCTTTCTGCAGTGGATAAGGCGGTTGAAGATGGAGTCAATGTTATGTCTATTTCGTTAGGTGGTGGAGTTTCGTCATACCATCGTGATAGTTTGTCGATTGCGGCTTTTGGAGCTATGGAGAAAGGGATTCTTATTTCGTGCTCTGCTGGAAATGGCGGTCCTGATCCAGTCAGTTTGACTAATGTTTCCCCATGGATTACCACAGTTGGAGCAAGCACCATGGATCGAGATTTCCCGGGTTCTGTAAAGCTCGGATCAGGGGTAACGATGAAAGGGGTTTCTCTTTATAAAGGCAGAAGAAATCTTTCCCCGAATATGATGTATCCTATGGTGTATACTGGAAGTAATTCAAGCAGCCCTGATCCAGGATCTTTGTGCTTGGAAGGAACATTGGACCCACATGTAGTTGCAGGAAAGATTGTGATATGTGACCGTGGTATCAGTCCTCGAGTTCAGAAGGGTCAAGTGGTGAAAGAAGCAGGTGGTATTGGAATGATTTTGTCAAACACCGCTGCCAATGGAGAGGAACTCGTGGCAGACTGCCACCTTCTACCGGCAGTAGCTGTTGGCGAAAAAGAGGGAAAATTAATCAAGCAATATGCAATGAGGGATCCAAAACCAACCGGAAATCTTGCATTTCATGGGACCAAAGTTGGTATAAAACCGTCTCCGGTTGTAGCAGCCTTTTCATCCAGGGGACCTAATTTCATCTCATTGGAGATATTAAAGCCGGATCTGGTGGCTCCCGGAGTCAACATACTTGCAGCTTGGACCGGCGACACAGGTCCATCGAGCCTAGAGACCGATAAGAGAAGAGTAGCGTTCAATATACTTTCAGGAACTTCAATGTCGTGTCCTCACGTTAGTGGTGTTGCTGCATTGCTTAAAGCAAGGCATCCCGAATGGAGTCCGGCTGCTATAAAGTCAGCATTGATGACAACCGCTTATATCCATGATAACACCTATAAACCTCTGGTAGATTCTTCCACTGGTGGACAATCCAGCCCATATGACCACGGAGCGGGTCACATTAACCCATCTAAAGCAGTCGACCCCGGTCTGATTTATGATATTGGAGCACAGGATTACTTCGACTTCTTGTGTACTCAGGGTTTGACCCGCACTCAGCTTGTTGTTTTTGCTAAATTCTCAAACAGAACATGCAAGCATTCCCTTGCTGGCCCAAGCGATTTGAATTACCCGGCTCTTTCAGCTGTGTTTCCGGAAGATAAAAAAGTGACAACTGTGACCATTCACAGGACAGTCACCAATGTTGGACCTCCAGCCTCAAAGTACCATGTTGTGCTTTCACAGTTCAACGGTGTGGACGTGAAAGTGGAACCATCAGTACTAAGTTTCACTAAGAAAAACCAGAAACTGGCGTATAAGGTTACCTTCACCACAAAGAGTAGACAACCAGCACCACAGTCTGGAGCTTTGATATGGAAAGATGGCGTACACAAAGTACGAAGCCCGGTTATAGTAACATGGTTAACGCCACTATAAACCACAAGACAATGAGCAAAAAACCGGATGGATGCTGCAATAAAATAGACTTCTCAGAAAGAGCAGTTTTTTTATGTGTTAGATTGGTTCTCAGAATATGTATTCCTTTTCTTTTTTGGCTTTAGATTCGACTATTTGGCAATGATATTCTCCTGTCGATTTCTTCAAAAGTGACCTTAAATTAAACATTCTGTCTAACTAACAGCAAGCATTGATGTTTTAAAACTAATTGTTTAGAAAAAGTAACCGTATCAATATCGCGCAGCACTAAAATTAATTCTCATATGTTTGCATAATCTAACAAGTATAAATTTAAGCAAAATCAGATCCTTGATCAAGAGTTTGTAAAGCATCAACATATGGATCATCATGATACCTGGGCAAAACCGGACATAAGCTACGAAGTTCAGAAATGGAAAGGAGGGTGCAACCAACAAAAGGCACGAAGACAAAAGTTTTTGAGGTTATATCAGTTTCCATAAATAGAGAATGTTTAATGGTAGCTGCAAGTCAACATCATCTCTTAGTTCATGACCATGTGTTGCAGCTGACCGACAAACAACAACTAAGCAACCAACGACATGCCTTCCGAAAGCTCCATACAACGCAATACTGAAGTACATATCAAACACGAAACTATACTACTTGACGCCTCAGTAAAATATTCCATCCTTTTTAATTCTGTATCTACAGATTCACAACGCACTATTTAGCAACTAACATGGGAAGAGTTCTTCACCTTGATACTCATAAGTTGTAACTGTACGCTCTCGGTTATGACTTTAAGCAATACAGTATGGGTTATTCTATCTCGAGTAAACACCAGAATTCCATTCAATCCTATGAAGTATACACGTGTAGCTACAAAAGGTGTAATTACACCTTTATAGCTAATAAACACTCAGGATCAGAGGGTACATTTGTATCGCCGCACTGGATTACGAGGATACGATATGGTGATTTTGTAACTATTGTTAGTAGTTAGGTTATCAATTACTTGTCATGCCCTCTATATTGTCACTATTTTCACCCATTTGACACTTCTGACTTATGACACTGTCATGATGATGAAAGTTCAGGTTGATACAGCAGGGTAAGATCCATGAAACACACTGAAGTGTCGGGGTAACTGAAGTCACTAGTCAAAGTACATGAAGGTTTCTCAGTGCAAATATCTGCCTAGAGCAACGTTTTTTTTTTTTTTGATAAAGGAGGATATTCTCCACCGGCAAAGTATATTGATTCTAAAGAGAACTTCGGTAGACTTGATAGAGTATAATACACATTTTCGGAACAGCCCTGAAAAAATGACTAAACCAATTGGCACTTACAAAACATAACCTACAATCTTGTTAAGGTTGCTGAGCTTCAAGTCTTCAACCATGACCAGACACCATTACAAGTAGATCAGATCACGTTGTCCTAGAATATGAAATAACAAGATAATACCATAATACTAGAATTACCTATCATTCTATTTGTTTGTCGAGTTTTTGGATCTTCCACATAGCCATGGTCTTCACAGAATTACTCGAGTGCTTTATAGAAAGGTTCATAAGCTTTAATCTCACCACTTGATATAGATTAGAAAACAAGTTATCTAGTGCCATATGCAATAAACTGTGGCGGCAAAGACCAGCTTCCTAATTACATTCCAAACTGATCCAAAATGTCAGTCCAAACTTCCGATACTAAGTTCATATTAGAATAAGAGCATTCAAAGAAAATGTAGGGATGAGAATCCAGCTGACTTTTTCATAACACGCACGTTAAATTAGTTTGGCGATCCCAAACATGCATTTTATCTTTCATTTTGAACCACTGCCCAAAAGCAACCCATAAAATAAACGCATGGTTAGGAATGCATTGGCTGTACCAAAAAATTCTATACCAGGGGACGACATTGCCTTTATTTTGAATATCATTCCAAACGAGCTAGTATGCTTTACATACGAGCTAGTATGCTTTCCAACTTTGAAATAACAGAATGGGTTCAAAACCTACTTTCTCAGGGTAAATTATCGGTCTATGGTTGGTGCACGAATATATCTATAGCATACTACCCTATTGGCATCTCTAATCAAAAGCTCTCTCAAACACTGCTACGTTACTTAAAGACGACCAGTACCCCGCTTTCAGTATTGGTCATTTGGCCATGCTTAAATACAGAAAAGGAAAAAACTATACATCTGCTCAATGAATCAACCATAAAGTAGTTTCAAACATCAATATAAAGCACTCCCTAGAGGCCAAACTTTTTCGGTCTATCGATGGACACACATTACTAGCGCAGTGGGCAAAATCAAAAAATAATACTCCGTATTTGATTGCATAAAGCTCTACTTTATCCTGACTAAACTCCATCTGAATAGGTCTCTGTACACGAAATTCATATTATTGTCCCACAACGATTTACAAAGTACTTAATGCAGAATTGCAATACGTAAGTACTAGTTGCGACAAATATAAGCTTCATGTAGTCATGTGATAAATTGCGAGAATGAACCTAAAGGCCCCCGTTTGAAATTATGTCTATATTATGTATTGGCACTTTAAGCTAACAGTTCCGATACTATAAATTAGCCATCCCATTTCGGATTTTCATGAGTCAAATCACCACGAAATGGCCTTGACTTCCTCACGAGAGATCAAGGGTTCAAATTTCACTAGGTACACATTTAGGGTGACCAGGGAAGGGTCTAAACCATGTACACCGGGGTCAAAAGACTCGCCAGATCAGGGAAAACCTCTTCCTTTTGTATATGTTATACAATACTCCGTAACAATTAATAATAATGAATACGCGCAAATGTTGCGAATTAGGAATCTAACCAACCTGAAGAATCAGGGCAACCCAGTTTTAGATAAATTCTGAATGTTCAGTTGAAGGGCATTTAAATAATTGATTTGAATGTGCGAAACCAGCATTCGCGCGAAAAGTTTGATTCAACAAGGTCTCCATTCAATAAGGCGCGCAAAGGTTTTTGTTTGTTTTTTTTCCACATAACATATCATCAATCTTAAACACAAAAACTGATAGGCAAGCCCCGGAACACCTAATTAGTGCACCAGACTCGAACCCACCAGAATCAAGCCAAAATACAATCCGAGTGACTCAGGTCAGAATCAACAGAAATGGATCAGCTTGGTTTCTTTTATTTATGTTTATTTCTTTTAGTTAAGCACTAAGTTTTTTTTTAATTCCAAAAGTGTACAGTTTCTTTTATTTCCTCTCTGTTATAAACTGCAAACACATGAATGAAAAGGCAGTTGAAAATTTCCTAATTTTATTCTCTGTGTGTGTGAGAGTATTTCTTCCATTGCTATCCTAGTTTTGGCAAGATTAGGAGATGATCTTGTAAACTAATTTGAATTAGCGTGGTGTGTCTGTAGCGTAAGTTCAAGTTAGATTGCCCAACAAGATATTCGAGTGGTGTGACTGTAACTCGAAAGGACCGTTGTTTTTAGTATAAGTTTTGTGACGGGTTCAAAGATCCAAATCCAGAAGATTCTGGCTATCAAAAACCTTCACTTCTTCTCTCTTCTTCTTACTTCATCGACACTCGTTAGTCACCTCCCACCATCACCTTAAACATTTGTGTGCATTTTTTTTATGTTTTTATATTTTTTATTCCCGAGTGTTTCATTTCGTCTTTTTACACGTTATGTGATTTCTTACATTTTATGTGTTTTATGCGTTTTCTTACGTTTTTTCCATTTTGTATGTTCTCGTACGTTTTTATGCTTTCTCCATTTTATACGTTTTTGTCTATTTTGTACGTTCTTTACGTGTAAAATGTATATAAAATCGTTTGTAAAAATGTATATAAAAAGGCTTATAAAAACATGTGTATAAGTATGTGTACAGAAGACGTGTATAAATTTTAAAAATAATTAGAAATTTATTTTTTTAATTTAATTAATTAAAAACGACCGTTAATTTGAAAGACTATTTTTGCAAACGTTTGTTGTTCAGATAGATTAACGCTACTACATTATAACTACCAAAATATAATGTGTTATTAACACTATGTTTTCGAGTTATTATTGGTTAGAAAAGAAAAGATGTAAAAATTAGAGAAGAGAAAAAGAATCATCGTAAAAGTGGAAAGAATATTTTGTAATTAAAATAGCTTAATTTTCTTTTTTCTGTTATTAAAAAATTTTAAGAACGCAAATAAATTTTAATTTTTTTTTCAAATCATTTATTATTTTTTTCATAAATAAATCTTGAGAATATAACGTAAATGTGAGCAAATTTGAAAGTACATGAGTGGTAATTGAAAGCTACAAAGTTTATAAAAGTTTTAAATCAGCAAAAATTAAAAGGTACATTGTTTTTATATGACCTAGTCTTTTACTTTTGTTTATTTTTTTCGTTAGTGATTACCTTTAGGCTGGTGGGAGTGGGGTTAAACCCACGAGCTGCTTGGCCAAAACCACGCGCAGCCTCACCCCCCCACCCCCCCCCCCCCCCCCTCCCATTCAACCCGCGCGCGAGTTCTTCACAGGCAAGAAAAAAATAGGGCTAACTCACCCAGGTGAGTTTATACCACTGGGCCCCACCACTAAAAAACTATCCGTTTTTTTTCAAATAAAAAAAAAACTTTTACCCAAAATTTACTAATAAATACCCTATCATCTTCTTCATTTTTCACACACAAAAAATCAAACATCTCATCTTCATCTCCTCCAAATCATGTCTCAAGAAAACACACCCCGAACCTCCAACAAACGTCGAGGTAGGCCAAATACCCAAAAGTCACCACCCACACCGCTAGGAACTTTCGACCTAGAAACCCCGTCACCCGGTATCACCATACGACCACCATCATTGTATCACCCACAACCTTACCAAAACACACCTTACCGTTGCCCGAACCCAAGTTAAATACCCTACCCAATACCCTACCCAATACCTGAGCCAATACCCTACCCAATACCCAAGTCAATACCATAACCAAAACCCAAGCCAATACCAAAGCCATAGGGGTGGTTCCTCATCAGAACCCGCATATGAAACTCAAGATTGCTACATCCCGCAGGATTCAGACTCGACTGAAAGTCAAGGGTTTGCTTCGTATCAACAAACCGGGTCTCCAGAGCTAGAAACCGTTCCCGAAACTCAACCAACGGTCCAAAAACCTAAACCAAAGAAGGCACTATCTAGGGGACGTCAAAAGAAGAAGGCGGTCGAAGAACCTCCAAAACGACAACAACATTGGACAACAACGGAGGAAATATTTTTGGCAAAAGGTTGGGTTTCCGTGTCTAGTGACAACATTCATGGAAACAAAATGAGTACGCAGGGATTTTGGACAAAAATCCTTGAGTACTTTGAGAGCAAAACGGGGGAACCCGGGGTTCGTACTTATGATTCTTTGAACGGGAAGTGGAAGTCAATGCGACCTTGTATAGCTCGTCTTTGTGGTGTTTATGGTCAACTGATGCAGATGGGACCTAGAAGTGGTGCATCGGATGTTGATATGGTTAATGAGGCGTTGATGAATTATGAGGCTCAAGTTGGAATGCCGTTAAATTTCGTCATTGCTGGGAGGTTGTGAAAGACGTCGAGAAATGGAAGGAGCAAGAATTGCCTAACGAATTAGCTAGGACTTCCAAATTAAGCAAGAGATACAAGTCATCTGGGTCTAGTTCGTTTAATATGTTGGAAATACGTTTTACGTATTTATGAAGGATCGGTCGCTCCAATGATAATTATGTAATGGGCTCGTGATCCACTTTGTAAGTGTATAGTCCATATAGCCCACATGTAGGGTGGGCTATATATATACCCCTCCTAGCATGTTAGGAGGGGGTTGGTTAGTTCATTCATTTTACACTCATCATTAATCTAATTACTTTCTCTCTCTACTTTTCCATTCTCTCCTTTCTCTCTCTACCCCTCATCTTCTTCTTCCCCATTTCCACCATTAATCAATAGATCTAATCCATCATTTACCAAATCCTTAGATTAAGTAGACCTTCAATTGGTATCAAGAGCCATGGTTGAATCTTAGGATTTGCTTATTTTTTATCTTTTGATTTGGTGGTAAAAATCCTTTCTTTTCTAATTTTTTATCCATCTTTTCATCATTCGATCAATTTTTTATCAATTTTTATAAATTTTATCAATTTTCATTTTTTTTATCAGTTTTATTTTGTTCGTGTGTCAGTTTTTTATTATCTGTTTTTTTTAATCAGTCCAATTCAGTCACAATTTTCTTATTTTTATCCGTTTTTTTTTTTCGTTTATCAGTTATTTTCTGGTACAAACCTTGCCTAATCCTTTTTTATTCAGTCACTTTTTAATAATTTTTCTTAATCAGTATTTTTTTCTTTTTTCCTTCTTTTTCATATCAGTCCATCGGTCCAAAACAGTCCAAAAATTGTCCAAAACAGTCCAATCCATCCAGTCTATCAATTTTTGAGATCGAGCAATTTCATTTTTCAGAATAGTCAAAACTTTCCGAATTGACACAACTTTCCGAATAGACAAAAATTTCCGAATAGGACTTTCCGCATAGAAAATTTATTCCGCATAGCAAAACATTCCGCATAGCAAAACATTCCGCATAGCAAAACATTCCGAATAGAAAAACATTCCGAATAGCAAAACATTCCGAATAGAAAAACATTCCGAATAGAAAAACATTCCGAATAGAAAAACATTCCGAATAGAAAAACATTCCGAATAAAAAAACATTCTGAATAGATTTTCAGAATAGACTCCCCAGACTCGATTCTCTCACCCTCTCGACAAAGACCCTCTTTCTAACACACCCTCAACAAATGATTTGACTTGTGTGTTAGCCGACCCAAGACTCGAGCCTCGACCTCAAACTCTCGACTCACTAAACCATTAAGACTCATCACGATCTCAGTTTTTACCCTTCCTCACCCACGTCAAACACCCTCGTCTCACCTTAACCCTTGACTCACCACAACTCCCACACTCGGACACACAAACACTCTCGCCTACTCTCAAACCGTCACACCCTCTCACCCCGACACCCTCACAAGCCACATAGACCAACCCTAGACGAACAACCTCTCAAACTGACACCCCTCTCTCCCTCGACAAACAAACAGTTACACCCCTCGACTAAAAATACACCCTCAAACCCTCTCTCTCTATCTCGACACACCATCACCCTTGTCTGATAAAAACCCCACAAACCCACCCACCCTCGCTCGACCATCGACTCCCTCACCACTCGAACCCAAAAAGACATCATCTTGACTCAAAAATCTAGACACTTGACAAGAAAGACACGACAGTAGATAGAAGACAGACTCAATTAACCAACTTGCAACAAAAACCTACCCGAGACCCCACTTTAGGATCTTGAAGTCGTTTCTCAGTCAAATTCATCAGGAGCTTCTTTAGTTTCGAACATCAATAACAGGGGAAATGGAGGATTGACGTATGATTTGAGTGATTTAAGAGTTGTATCAAGTCTTTAGAGGGACGGAGGAACCAAGAAGCCTTAGGTGGGTGTGCGTTTAAGTTTCTGTGAAAGAGAGAGAGAGTTTAGGTAGGTTAGAGGAGTAAAATATGAGCGGATTATACTAGATCTTTTGAGGGGCGGAGATAACAAGGTTTACCAGATGAAGAGAAATAGTTGTGTGATAACTGTTTAGGAGTGAGAGAGAGATAAAAACGGATGGGATTGAGAGAGATCTGCCACGTTTTTAGGTGGGATATTTAATATTGAGGCGGACATAACTAGGGAAGTGGAGCGTGGACTTTTGTTATTGGGTCACGTGGGTTGCCAGGCGGAGTAAACAAGGAAATTTTTTTTTTGAGGCCACGTTTCTTTCTCTTATTTAAGTAACGTGTATTTTTTTTTAATATATCCGTTTTTTCCTTTTAGAAAACAAATCACATTTTTTCAACGTTATTCTTATCTTTAAACGTTATTTTAGAAAACAAATCATATCACATTTTTTTTAATTTTAGTTAAATTTAAATTTTTTGTATTTTTGTCACTTTTATATATTAATTTTTGGCAAAACGTGTTGAGGCGGGTATTTTTTTAAAAGTATTAACGGGAAAAAATATTTAACGGGTTTAATTCATAATCGTTTGAGCCGACAACATCTTTTGAGCCGAATCGAATTGTAAAATCCTGCAAACTAAAAGAGGGAGACTTGCTTCGTTCAATGGATTCGTTCAATTCGACACTTAAAGAGGGAGACTTGCTTCGAATGCAAGACAAAGCTAGAGAAAGTGGTATAAATTCATTTCGAATGCTTCAATATCATCTTGTCACTCTTTCGGGGATTCAAGGAGGGAGCGAATTTGTGACAATCTTTGGTCAAGATCGTCATATATTCATGGAATCAATGTTCACCATCTTGACCCAACTCGCAGAGCAACTCAACACTGAAATTTTTAATAACTCTGCATCGGCACTTGCTTATAAGGCTCTTGTGACACAACTCACGCCTTTCCTCCAATTCAATATCATCAAGTCTGAAAGTTCGATGCTTTGCCAATCATTTCTTCGAGATACACATACCGAGCTTCGAGTTTTTCGTGATACAATATTGAAACTCATGTCATCGGTCTCGTCTTCGATTTATGAAAGATCTCGACTTCAGCAAGGGTATGATAATGGAGTGCAAGACTCTTCGATGCAAGAGGAAACTGATCATACAGTTGACAACTTGGAGCCTAAAGATGGCAAGAGCACGGAATCAGGAGCACAACATGATACCAGTGGTACGTCAGGGATTGTTCACGAGATCACTCTTGATGACACCTTACCCGTTTATGACGAAGAGCCTGCAAACATGGTACAATGTGATGTTAATTATGATGTATATGCTGATGACATACCGCATATTGAGCATTCGAAACCTAATTATGACAAACATGGGATGGAAAAGAGTGATAGAAATACCACTTCTGATTCATCCGATGTGAGTCATAATGGGGGAGAAAGTATTCAAAATGCTAAACATCATGATAATTGTCCCATAACTGCTTCATTGATTGCTTCTGATTCCAAGATTAGAGAGCTCGAAACGATCGTAGCTCGGCAATCAAAAGATCTTGAGGATGCCAAACTTGAATTTTCTAAAAAAAACGGATAAATTTGAAACATACTTTGAAAAACTTGAAAAGTCAAACGTTGTTCTTGAAAGAAAATTGGATCAAACTGTTCTAGATTCTAACGCTGAAAAGGATAATTTTTTGAAACAAATTCAACTGCTTGAATCTAAGTTGGCATCCCAAGATAACTTGCTCAAAGAGAATGAGACTTTAAAGGCCCAAGTACAGGAAAAGGTATTTGCTATAGCTGCGTTGAAAAACGAGTTAAGGAAAAATAGAGGACCTAGTGTGGACACTAAGCTTGAAAAACCATCAATCTTGGGGAAACCGCCTACAAATCAGTTCGTCAGACAACCGATTGTCAGACAACCTACTGCATTTAGATCCGAGCGACCACAATCCTCGAGACCGCGGTTTGCCTCCCAAGTTGATTTGGTTCATCTTTCTAGACCAGACACTCCAGCAACTAGGCCCTATGTGATCATTCCAGCTTTAGCAAGACCAAATCATATGATTGCCTCTAGTTTCCCTAAAAATACCAAGACCACGTCTAGAACTAGTTCAAATGACGTTTGCCATAAATCTGGTCTTGGGGAAGCTAAGCAAAAGACACATGCAAGAGATAGCAATGTCCAACCTAGTCAGATGCCTTCTAGATTACCCAACACTGCTAACCGTAGCATGCCATCTTCTAAGAGCATCGATCAATCATCTAGGAATTATTCAGACATTAAATATGCTACTTGTAAAACATGTAGAAAATGTGTCTTTACGGCAAATCATGATGCTTGTGTCAAAAAATTACTTGATGAAGTGAACTCCCGTGCTAGAATTAAGTCCCAGTGGATAGCTAAAATCAAACCCTTTGGTAAAGTTTGGCGCCCCACTGGTAGAACTTTTACTCTTGTAGGAAACGAGTGCCCTTTAACTAGGATAGTCTCTGATTCTACGAAGACTACTAGGGAGGAAATTGCAAAGGATGATACATCACTTAAGCCTGAACTTAAGATTTTCTATAAAAGGAAACGTTTGCCAACTAAGACAAGTGAATCATCCCCTCAGGCCACCTCTGACACAAGTAAAGCCAACTGTGAACCCCCACGTGCTTCAAAAATAGATATCTCTAACCCATGCAAAAGTATACAAACTCCTAATGAGAATGCAGGTACCAAAGTTAATGTTCCAAAAGAACGAAGCGGTCCAATCGTTGTATACCGTTCAACTAAGGACACTTTTAGAGTTTGGTTGCTGAAGAAGCAGATATCAGAGAAACAAATGTCTCAGGGGATTCATGGTTAAGCTGCACAAAGGACTTATAGTCACATCACAGACTATAACTCGCTCATCAAAGAAAGGAAAGTTTATCGCCGATGATAAACTTATCCTAACAACGAGAAATTCATTTTTCTCGGGCATGAGCTTATATCAAAAACATTCCAAGTTTTTAAGCTCATGCATTATGGCTCATCGTTAAATGTCAGACGATGACCCGTTCTTCAAAGGCAGGAAAGTTTATCGCCGATGGTAAACTTATCCTCATTAACGAGAAATTAAATTTTCTCGGACACGAGCTTACGTTAAAACCATTCAAAGGTTTTAAGCTCGTGTACATGACTTACAGTTAAATGTCAGACTGTAACTCGAACTTAAAATAAAGGAAAGCTTATCGTTTATGATAACTTATCCACTTAACGAGAAATTCACCTTTCTCGGTCATGAGCTTGTCTTAAAACATTCGAAGTTTTAAGCTCAGAAAGGAAAGTGTATCTTTTAAATAAGAGAACTTTTCTTCATAACGAGAAATTAACCTTTCTCGGTCATGAGCTTTCCGTTAAAACAGTCAAAGTTTTCAAGCTCATGAAAACGACTTCTAAGTAAATGTCAGCTTAGGACTCGTTCTTCAGATAAAAGGAAAGATTATCGCCGATGATAAACTTATCCTTAACAACGGGAAGTTTACAACTTCTCGGACTTGAGCTCGTTTTATAAGATATTCAACATCTTCAGCTCAAGTATTTGATTTTCAAAACTTTGAACACAATTTTTCGAGAATTTCTCAAAAGGTTTTTCTAAATCTTTCAAAATTGTGTGTTCAAAAATGTTTTGATAAAAAGAGCATGTCTTCTGGAATCGATAATATTTACGAACCTAGAAATGTCATTCAATAATGACACGGGGTTGTAAATAAAGTTCGAGCAGAAGTTCAAACTTTTAAAACATGCTCAAAATGGTTTGCTGTTATTTCAGATAGCAACCCGCTTTTCATAATCAAGTCAAGCATTTCACCGGAAAGCTTTGACTCAACAACGGGAATTCATTTTCTCGGGGACGTGACGAGGTGACCAACATTCGTGAACAAGAACCATGTGCTTCTTTCATATGCTGTTCTCCATTATTCAGGTCCAACCTCGTACATTACTAATCTTGTGACTTCATTATTATATATGATCTTTGCACGTAATAAATACCTTACACTTGTGTTTAAAAGGTATTTAATTTACGTTTCAAGTACACCCTCATTAATTTGAGGGGGAGCTTGTTGAAATCATGAAGATAATTGGATTTGCATTTTTCTTCCCAAATTTTCTTAAAATGCTATTAAATCAATTGATATTAAAAACATCGATTGGGTTAATATTTTTAATATGGGGGAGAAAATGTGATTTAATATGGGATATGATCAATCATAAATGGTTTGACTTAACGTGTTAGCTCATCCCGACATGTGCGAAATGTTTTCGAATATCGTAGCATATGTTAAGGGGGAGCAAAATGGATTTGCACTTCAAAATGGATTTCATGGTGACATACACTTACCCAAAACATCTCTATTCACGACGGTGAAGGTTGTGGTGACATAAGGATGGTAGGATAGGTTAAAGTCCAATGATTTCTCTAGAACCGGAGGAATCTTCCCAAGGACATTCCATAGCTAGAAATAGTAGTCCTTAGGAAAGATGGAGAAAGATTGTGAACGTAGCTGAATGCCGACCAAGTACTTAAGTTAGCACTGGAACAATCACAACAAGGTGCTAGTTATGACGTATTGGTAAGCATTGAAGGGGTTGAAGAATGAAAAAGAATTGTAAAGATAAAGGGTGTAAAGAAAGAAGCCCTCCTTACAACTTAGGCAGAAACCGGGTCAATTCATATGCTATTAAGATCATTTTAATTATTCTTGATATTGAAGACAGACATCATGGACCCAGTGATGCAAAGCACAACCCATCCCAGCTAACTCAGATATCTCTTAAAAGATATTTGTTTTAATCACACGGAGACAACACATTATCTATTGATTTATTCACTCCGAATAAATTGGTATTGAAAAGGTGGCACTCCTCTCCAGCCTCCGATCACTAAAAATCCAAAATGCACGATCGAGTCTAGAGCCATTTGAGATCATCAAATATCTCATTAGGACACACTTTCATTATTCCTTGCTTGTTCACACAATGTGAAAAGTAAGAAAGATATTAAGAGTCCTACGCAAAATCTTCATGATCTTGCCTGAACATCCGAGTAATACGAAAGTATTTACAATGAAGATGGAAATCCTTCTTGAGCGAATATCAAAAAGCTCATGGTAGGTGACTTGTGCGATTCTTTATGAATCAAACTTGTGATAACTGGAAAGCAACAGTGGTTTAATTCTTAAATGAATTTAAACACGTTCCAGGCCTCTACGCATTATCATATGATCTTGCCAGAACACTCAGAGTGACTCTTTATTGATCACAGTGACGAGTGGAAATCCTTCTAGTGTTAACATCAAACAGCACTTGGTAGGTAACTTGCAAGATTCTTTATGAATCAAGCTCGTGACAACTGGAAAGCAACGATGGTGCGGTTCTTAATTGAACTTCACTTGTTCCAGGAACATGAATTGACGGCTTCAAATCATACGGATAATATTATCCAAATGATTCACTCTTTACGTTCGCAGTCAGCTTTGGACGGTCGAGTAAAGAGAACGGGTTTACCCGCGAAATCTTGTCAAGGAGGTTCTTAATTGAAACTACCTGCCACAAGTACGATATTTAATATCGTCCAACGGTCTTCACCGACCGGAGGTAAAATGCTACCGAATTAGAATGAAATGTTCAAGGCCATTTCATCCGTGTATATTGTTTGTTGCTAACTGTCTTATGCAGCGTAACAAGAAGGTGGCATTGCGGTGTACAATCCAGAAGAAGTCGTCACCACATGCTTATACTACATACACTTAGTACTTCAACAAATTCAAGAAAGTCTGAAGGTCAAGTCTTCCGCTGTATCAAACTCTGAAGCTTTCAAGAATTTAAAGGTATAAGTATGTGGAACATGAAGTCACAAAGAGGCAAATTTCACAAGTGATGAATGCACAAGGTCAAGGCAAGGAAACATGCTCAAGAACTAAAGTCAAAGATCACTTCAAGCATATTCACAAGAACAAGATCGAAGACTCAAGCATAGATGCTAGGTTTAAGATTTTGTAAAATGGTGTGACCTCCCTTAGGGGGAGATTGTTGGAAATGTGTTTTCCCAAAGAAAGTCTCGGTCACATCATTATTAGCATAGATCACGAGCCATAGAATATTTAGAACTTTGTAACTTGGAGCGACCTCCCTTAGGGGGAGATTGTTGGAAATACGTTTTACGTATTTATGAAGGATCGGTCGCTCCAACGATAATTATGTAATGGGCTCGTGGTCCACTTAATATTGTATAGTCCATATAGCCCACATGTAGGGTGGGCTATATATATACCCCTCCTAGCATGTTAGGAGGGGTTGGTTAGTTCATTCATTAACACATTTTCATTTAATCTAATCACTTTCTCTCTCTACTTTTCTTCCCTCTCCTTTCTCTCTCTACACCTAATCTCCTTCTTCCCCATCTCTTCCACCAAATCCATAGATCTAATCCTTCATTTACCAAATCCTTAGATTTAGTAGACCTTCATAATACAAATTCTATGGATGCAAGTAACAGTGTGGATGTTGATGCCACTGATAATGAAGAAGTGCAACCGATCCCACGTCCAATGGGAAGGGACAGAGCTAAGGCTAAGGCTAAAGGGAGCAGAGCTTCGGGGGAGTTGATGTGATCGAGATAGTATAGTGATAATTTGGATACGTTTTAGGGTAAATTAGAAAATTACCTTTAGGAAAAAGTAATAGACTAATATTACCAATGACGAATTCAGTTAAACACGTGAGTGGTTCAAGTTCGTTGTACACGAAGATCTTATGAATTTGAGACGTTTTGTTTTGATTTGGACAATCGATTTGAATTGGTTTTCGGATTTTAAACTACAAATTAAATCTACAAATTTTAAACTATTTAAACTTATCCTAAAGTGCATGAATCGTAAACCCCGCTATTTTTAAATCTAAAAACAATCAATTACTTTAAATATAAAACTATTAAATTAAATTGAACTATTTTAATTATCTATAAAAAATTTAAACTATTTAATTAAAATAACTTTTGAATTATTTAAAAAAAAAAATCTAATTAAACTTTTTAAAACTAATTTACTTTATTAAAAAATTACAAATCTATTTAAAAACTATTTTTATCTAATTCTAATATTATAAAAATCTAATTAATTAAAGATTAACTAAACTTTTAAAATTGATAAAAACATTTTATTTATTTATCTTATTTTTTTTTATTTAACTAAAACAAATTTTAATAAAAACTTTAATTAAGAAAATTTTATTTGAAAACGAATTTAAAGTAAATAAAATGTTACTAAAATGAATCTGCCAAAGTTTAGAACTACTATATTAATGAAATGGAGGAAAGTAAAATCAAAAGAGCCTTGAGCTCAATTGGGTAACACGCAGGACCTCTACCCTTGAGGTCAAGGGTTCGAGACCTGCTGTGAGCAGGTTGTGAGATTTATTTTCTTTTTGACAGTTTAACAAAATGAGTCTCAGGAGAGACTTTTGGGAAAGCTTATTAGCTTTAAGCTGCTAGGAAAACAGCTTTTGGGCTTATCAGATAAGTGACTCTGATAAGCTAAATCTTGAACAAAAATGCAAAAACAACAATAATCCAATAACAGTCATTTAAAAACAAAACACTACAGATTCAGAAATAAAGAAACAGATTCACAATATAATTTCAGATCAGGAAAATAAAATCAAAACGATTAACAAAAATAAAATTGTCAATTACTAAAATCAGATCAATACAATGTTAAAGCTAAAAATAAATGCAGCTTATCTCACTAGATTTAAAAAGAAAACTTCTATAAAGGAAAATAACTAAATCAAGTAACAATCAAAAATAACTCAGGCAGCTTGTCATTAGGTTTAAAACAAAACCCAATCCTTCTCTGAACAGTTAACCCCCAAAATCATTAAATCAAGATCAAACAAACCATATGAAACTTTCAGTAAAATTCCATTGCAAACAAACAGTCATATCAGTTTAATTCGCTTAACTCAAATCTCATATCAACAACCCGACAGTTTATTAAGCTAAAATCAGTTCATATCTAACAAATAAAGACATCAAAACTAAACGTATAATCATTAATCATTCAAACGTATAATCATATAACTTCACATAATCAAACAACATAAAATCAGCATCACAGAAAAATCAAAGAAGCAGATTTAATTAACTTATAAAATAAAACATAAAACGAAAAGAAACTAGCACCTTTTGGGATAACCTTTGAGTAGTAGGCTAGCGTTGAGCTACCTAAGAACCGAAACTAGAACCACCATTCACCATTATCACCTTAACTCGAACCAGAATAGATCTTCAATGTTTCGATTTTAAGTTTATCCAGTGGGGATAAACACTAACCCAATCATTTACTTTAAATATTAAATTCGAGCTATTAATTAGCTTGAATCTAACATCTCAAACATTACCATTGTAAAACAGTAAATAGATTTAACTCGTAAAACAATTTAAGCAGGAAAAGAACAAGACACGAATTAAGTTAAACCAACTGATCTTTCATTAATTTTCAAGAAATAATACAAAGCTTAATAAAAAGGAAATACAAGATTTAAATCCTACAACTATTTCTACAGAGTAACTTTAAAAATAAAGAAAGGATGAAATTACAAGATTATTGGGTGGGTTTTTATAGCCATCCCAGGCTATTGATGAAGAGCATCTTCGGATATTCCAAGGAATATTCTTTTCTGATTTCAGCCCTTGATCTTTATCTTTCTCTCTCTCTTTGATTGATCGGATGGTGGATGATACACACTAGCACACGGATTGCCAACGTGGCATCCGTGTGTGCTAGTTGTGTTTCTTTCTAGCCCTTTGATTGGTTGATTTGGAGGATTGAGGTGTATCTTCAAATCATATACTGCCACGTAGCCAAGCTTTTCCTCATCTTCTCTTCCTTAAAGATTGGGGGTTTTATTCCCCATTGAGTTAATTAACTGAGTAAATAAAAAGCCCCTTGATTAATCGATTTTTTTACTGGTTTAGGGTTTATGTGAACAGTAAATGTGACAGGTAATTTTGGGGAAGAAAGGGGTGAAGAGGATAGCATAGGAACTATCGAATATAATTTAATATGTGTGTATGTAAGATAAAAACGTGTGAAGTTGGTTAATAAATGGGAATAGTTGGATGAGAGGAACGGTTATATTAAAAAGTTGAGTCAAAGTAAGAAGGTGACGTGTGTTTACACGTTTGACAGAGTTTGTAAATAATCGTTTATTCCAACAAAACCCTAAGCCCATGATTCTTTTCATTCATTTATTTTACTCCCAATTTGGGCCTTTTGAACAAAAAACCATCCGTTTCTTTTCCTTAAACCTTGAATTGGGCTTTCAGCCCAATTAACTCCATCCGTATGTTAAAAACTTCCATATTGGGCCAGGATTTGGGCTTGCTCCAAAAATTATTCATCTTATGTTCAATATTGGGCTTTTAAGCCCAATTGCTCCAATGTGGGACCCACTTGGCCCGTTTTCTTGACAAATGATTAAATCCTCTAAAGTCGAGCTCGATTTTGGCTTTATTGATCTTTTTCTTCAATCTCGTGCCGGTTTTGCCGATTTTTGTGAACTTGGTACCTACACACATTCAAACAAGAAACAAGCATATACAAGACATATTCATGATATTTATTGCATGTTTTGATTGTTTTAAGATACAAATGATATGAGTATTTAAGCTCATATCAAATTCCCCCATGCTAAGCAATTACCGTGTCCTCACGCAATGATAAAATAAAACTATAACTACACCATTATTCAACTTTTGACTTTTAATTTTGTAAAGACATAATGTATTGCTTTCATTATTGAAAAATAACTTTAAGGATCATAAAATTCAAATAGATTCATCGTCCTCGACTTTTCACTTTTCCATGCCAAGTGCAAAAACAAGATCTTGTTATTATAAGTTGGTAGACTAACACGAATTCATGTGGGCCAATTATTCACTTAGACTCCCTTATTCCTAGGTGTATCTCTTATATTTTATTGTTGTCTTGAATGATCACGAGGATGCATTGTTGACTTATTTCGATAATTTATTAGGCCGAAAATAAAGTGAACGATTTAATCAATAGTTAGCTAAAGGACAAAATCTTTTAAAACTGCTTCTCGGGACTTCATAAAGTTCATATCTTGGCATAACTTGCTTCGCGATTTGAGACCTTTCTCGGACCGATATTTGGCAGCGACTTTATACTTCAAACCTTGAGAGACGTTCATGAAATAATGGTCTTCTCTTCATATAGGAATTTCTTCACTTGAAGTTTTGAGAGATTCATACTTGGACCACGACTTCTTCATTTTTCTCCAATCTTTATTTGGGATTTTGATATACAACGATCCGCCTCCTTTTTGGACTTGGCTTCATTTATCCTCATACCTTATTATGGTCTTTTTGGATAGACTTCTCCATGACTTTTGGGGAGTATTTGCTTTTCTTCGTGTGTCTCGATCCTTCATATTGATTTTCGATAAATGATTCTTCACATCACTTGAGATCTTTAGCAATAAAACATAGCCCTCATGTCTTGTTAGGACCTTTTTGGACTCGCCAATCTTCGCATCCCGCTTCAATAAGTTATGCCTTGGCTATGAACTCTAATCCATACCGAGCAACTTTTAAACGATTTTGGGCTAGAAGCTAAGTAACTTTTCAAATCGTTCAACCTTATTTATTACATATAAATTTATTAGCAAGCGATGGGAGAATAGGCTTATAATTAACTCACATAAATCCCAAAAGAATACCAAACTTATAATTGGCTCTATCATCTCTTGTTCTCCATATTGTAAAATTTCAAAAATGTGAAATCAATGGATACTTAGCCTATTAAATCAAAGTTTTGGGTTTTCAAGTCATCTGTAGGATCTTGCATCTTCTTATACTTTTTCAAGTTTTAGAATTTGCGTTTTAAAGTTCCCTTGATAGACGACTTTCTAGGATCAATTATAGGAGCTTGCGAAAAGTTCTTGTTCTTAACTCGTATGAATTAAGACTTTCGCGTTTAAAGCTCCCTATATAATAGCCTAGCAAAACTTAACTCAAATAAGTTAAGGAAAAGTTAAGGTTAAAAACCGAGTCGAGTCAAAAACTATCCTTATTTTCACCAACGAAAAGCCTACATTCGTGTCAAAAGCACTTATTTTATTTATTAAAACTTAAAAATAACACAAAAAATTTAAAATTTTATTGAAAAAAGAGAAAAACAATACGTTTGGACACGACAAAAGCAATAGCAAACGATTATATCGATTGACTCCCCCATGCTAAAACCAAACATTGTCCTCAATGTTTCTTAGCTCAAGAGTAACACCCCCTTGCTAAAACACGGAGAGTCTAATGCAAACTCCTAGCATGGAAAGAGCACGCAAATCTAAAAGCCGTTTATTAATTATGCCTCAAGATAAAACATTAGTCGATAAAAATCAAGGGTAAAAGAGTGTGCCCCTTTTTGGCATTCAAAGAATGGAAGATCAAGTGGACCGGCAAAAACCGAACACGAGAGTCTTCAAATATTAGGGTCATACCTAAGATCACAACACAACAAATCACGAGCACGAGCTTGAAAGATCAAGCCTTAATAGATGTTAGAAAATAGAAAGAAGATATAATGTATGGGACCCCCCCACAAGGCACCTCGTTTTTGTTAACCGAGTCATGAGCTCGACTCGATCCCCGCATTCATTGGTCCTTAGGGAAAGTTTGAAGATCCGGGACAACCTCTGTAGGTATGTCACCTCCAAAGTAATGTTTCACACGATGACCATTCACCTTAAAGTTAGGCCCGTCTTTTTGAGCTAGCTCAACGGTGCCATAAGGGAAAACTTGTGCAATGGTGAATGGTCCGGACCAACGAGATTTAAGCTTGCCCAAGAAAATCTTAAGTCTAGAGTTGAATAAGAGGACTTGATCACCAACATTGAAATTGCGGTTTTTGATCTTAGAGTCATGAATCCTCTTAGTCTTCTCTTTGTAGATCAAAGAATTTTCATAAGCTTGATCCCTTAATTCACTTAGTTCATTTAATTGAACCTTGCGATGATCACCCGCGGTCCTCAAATCAAAGTTACAATGCTTAAGAGCCCAATACGCCTTATGTTCGAGTTCAATTGGCAAGTGGCATGCTTTTCCGTAGACCAACCTAAATGGTGTACAACCAATTGGCGTCTTGTAAGCCGTACGGAAAGCCCACAATGCATCGTCCAATTTATCCGACCATGAAGTGCGATTCTCTCCAATAGAACGCTCCAAAGTCCTTTTAAGTGCTCGGTTTGAAACCTCCAATTGACCACTCGTTTGAGGGTGATAAGCCGTAGAAAGTCGATGAGTGACACCATATTTATTTAGAACTTTTTCAAATTGTTCATTACAAAAATGGGTCCCACGATCACTTATAATAGCCCGCGGAGTTCCAAACCTAGCAAAGAGTTGTTTCAAAAAGTTCACCACAACTCGAGCATCATTCGTGGGCAAAGCCTTAGCTTCGACCCATTTAGACAAATAGTCCACGGCTACGAGAATGTATTTGTTTCCTTTCGAAGAAGGAAATGGCCCCATAAAATTGATCCCCCACATGTCAAAGATTTCACAAACTTGGATAATGTTTTGAGGCATTTCATCCCTTTGTGAGTTCTTTCCTTGACGTTGACAAGCATCACAAGTCTTGATCAAGTCTTGGGCATCACGATATATGGAAGGCCAAAAGAAACCGGCATCAAAGACTTTCTTCGCGGTGGCCTTAGCACCATGATGTCCCCCGGTGGGTCCCTCATGACAAGATTTAAGGATATCTTGAGCTTCTTTGCCAAACACGCACCTACGAATCACTTGATCCGCGCACACACGAAACAAATAGGGTTCGTCCCAAAAGTAGTAGGAGATATCCTTGAAAAACTTTCATTTTTGTTGGGACGACATACACTTGATCACAAATTTCCCCGCATGGTAATTTGCGATGTCCGCAAACCATGGGGTACTATCATCACCACGAAAAGCAATCATACCAAGCGTCTCGAGAGGAAATGTTTCATTGATTTCCTTGTTCTCTCGATCGCTTTGGTGAGGATTCTCAAGTCGAGATAAATGATCGGCCGCGAGATTCTCGGCTCCTTTTTTGTCTCGGATTTTGACATTAAATTCTTGAAGGAGGAGAATCCACCGGAGCAACCTCGGCTTAGCATCTTGTTTATTAAGAAGATATTTGATAGACGAGTGGTCCGTATACACTATGGTTTGAGACAAGACGAGATATGGTCTAAACTTTTTAAAAGCATACACAACGGCAAGCAACTCCTTTTCCGTTGTAGTGTACTTTGTTTGAGCATCCGTCATAGTCTTACTTGCATAGTGTATAGGCAAGAAGTGTTTTAACTTACGTTGCCCCAAAACCGCTCCTACCGCATAATCACTAGCATCACACATAATTTCAAAAGGTAGATCCCAATCCGGGGAAACCAAGATTGGAGATTCGGTTAACTTCTTTTTAAGCATCTCAAAGGCTTGAATACACTCATCCGAAAAGATGAAAGGAGTCTCTTTTTCCAAAAGATGGGTCATAGGCCGAGCTATCTTAGAGAAGTCTTTTATAAAACGACGATAGAAGCCGGCATGGCCGAGAAAACTCCTTACTCCCTTAACGGTGGTGGGTGGAGGCAATTTGGCAATCACGTCGATTTTGGCCCTATCAACCTCAATACCGACCTTAGAGATCTTATGTCCTAACACAATTCCATCTTTGCACATGAAGTGACATTTTTCATAATTATGCACAAGATTCGTTTCCTCACAACGTTGCAACATTCTTTCAAGGTTAGAGAGACATGAAGTGAAAGATTCCTCAAAAACCGAAAAGTCATCCATGAAGACTTCCATGGTTTTCTCGATCATATCATGGAAAATGGCCATCATGCACCTTTGGAACGTCCCCGTAGCATTGCATAGTCCAAAAGGCATGCGACGATAGGCAAATGTTCCATAAGGACAAGTGAATGTGGTCTTTTCTTGATCACGAGGGTCAATGGGGATTTGGAAATAGCCGGAAAATCCATCCAAAAAGCAATAGAATTCATTCCCTGCTAGTCTCTCTAACATTTGATCCATAAAAGGTAATGGAAAATGATCCTTCCTAGTGGCATCATTAAGTTTCCTATAGTCAATACAAACACGCCAATCGGTCACAAGTCTAGTAGGAATCAATTCATTATCCTCATTAGTAACAACCGTCATTCCTCCTTTCTTTGGAACACAATGCACGGGGCTAACCCATGGACTATCCGAGATAGGGTAGATCATTCCGGCGTCTAGAAGTTTAGTGACTTCCTTTTTGATCACCTCATGAATCTTTGGATTGACCCTTCTTTGATTTTGGATAGCGGGTTTATAATCATCCTCCATTAGAATTTTATGAGTACAAAATTTTGGATCTATACCCTTAATGTCGGAGATTTACCATGCAATGGCCCGTTTATGTTTCTTATGCACTTTGATAAGTTCATCCTTTTCATTTTCCTTTAATCCCTTAGCAATAATCACCGGTAACTTATCCAATCCCTCAAGAAAAGCATACTCCAAATGAGTGGGTAATTCTTTAAGTTCTAATTCGGGTGCTTCCTCAATAGATGTTTTCACTTTAGTCTCATTTTCATTCACAACTTTTAAATCCATAGGTGGTGATTCAAAAGGATCCATATTCAACAATTTTTCAATCAACGCAATATCTCCCTCGGGATCAAAATTATCACTATCAAACTCACTAGGATCAAATGGTGTGCTAAGGTAATCATCAATTTCATTTTCGATTTTTGAATAACCATTATTCTCAAGCTCTTCAAGAACGAAGTCACCTCCCTCAAATGGAGTGAGTGGAGGCTTAACCGAAGAGATAATAGGATTCGAAGAAGTGGGATTGCCACTCTTAGAAGAAGCCGAGAATCCAAGAACTTCTTGAGAATATTCTTCACAAGTAACATCAATCACATCGATTTGATTAATTGATTCCTCGTAGTACTTGGAAGAAAATTTAGAGATATGACCAATATCAAACGTGATATGTTCTTCATCAACTCTTAAAGTCAATTTCCCCGCTTTCATGTCAACTAAAGCACTAGCCGTCATCAAAAACGGTCTTCCCAAAATTAATGGTACACGAGAATCTTCGGGATAATCGCAAACCACAAAGTCCGTTGGAAAAACGAGTTTCCCTACCTTGACAAACACGTCCTCGGCTATACCTTTTGGTAAGGCGATCGATCGATCCGCTAGCTCGAGAGTCATCTTAGTAGGTGTAAGCTCGGGAAGTGATAACCTTTTCCACACGGAAAGAGGCATCAAATTAATGCTAGCACCAAGATCGGCTAAAGCTAAGCATTCTTCCATATTAGGGAAATCACATGGTATCACAAACTTGCCCGGGTCTCCAAGATTTTTGGGAAGCTTTTGTGTAAGAACCGCGGAACAATTAGCATCTAAAGATGTAGACACTTCAACCAATTTCCCTTTATCATTCATCAATCTCTTAATAGTCGAAGCAAACTTAGGCATGTAAAGCAATGCATCCGCGAAACTAACATTAATATAAAGATTCTTAAACATCTCTAAAAAAGTAGTCATTTGAGCATTGGACTTTTCGCGGAGCTTCTCTTGGTTAAGTCTCGAAGGGTAGGGTAGTGTGGGTTTAGTCTTCGGAAGCTCGGGTTCCGGAATAGGCATTTGGTCTACCTTTGGTGGAATAGGAATTTCCTTTTCTTTAACCACCTCGGGTTCTTGCTCCACTTCCCTCACCGTAGAGGTACTCACACGTGGAAGCAAAGGTCCATCTAAAGCTTTCCCACTACGTGTGGTTATAGCTTTCATCTCACCCCTCGGGTTTGGGATGGTGTTACTAGGTAAGCCACCCGAAGACGAAGAAGGTTGACTCATAAAAGATTCAAACATCGAAAGCAATTTGTTTTGACTTTGCTCCATACTTTGTTGCATACGATTTTGGTTTTGCTCTAGCCTTTGTTGATTAAGCTCAATCTTATTGTTTTGCCCTTTAATCGTATTTTGAAAATCGAGTTTCAAAGTATTAATTTGCCCTTGAATGTTATTTTGAAAAGCTTTCATATTTGCCTCATTTGACTTGATATAGCTTGACAACTCATTTTGATTATTCCCTTGAAAACCTTGATTATTTTGATTAGCATTAAACCCATTTCCTTGATTAAAATTCCCTTGGTTACCACGGTTAAAATTATTCCTATTGTTTCCATTGTTGTACCTATTTTGAACCGGTGGAAAACCCGGTGGAGCAACATGATTTTGACGAGGAACTTGACCGTTGGAGCCATAAGTTCCCGTCGCGGCAAAAGCACTAGCTTGATCAAAACCCGTGTTTAAACAAGCATAATTAGGATGTGCTCCACCACATGATACACAAACATTCTCAACCATATTAATCGATCCATGATGATTCTTCCTAATCTCATTCAAAAGCGTGTCAATCTTAGAGTCCAATCTAGCAATCTCGATATTAGATGAATTCACATTGGAAACAACTGGTGTGTTTTGTGAATATTGTGCTCTAGACTTATCCTCAATTATTCTCCACGCGTCTCTCGGAGTTTTTCTTAAAAGATTACCACCCACGGCGCATTTAAAGAATCTTGTTCAATCATATTAAGCCCATTATAAAAAGTATTTATTTGATGTAATTCCGAGAAACCGTGGTGTGGACATTGTCTCAACAAATCTTTAAATCTTTCCCATGCAACCCCAAACGATTCATGCACTTTTTGTTCAAATCTAGTGATCTCATTCTTAAAGTGTGTTGTCTTAGATGGTGGAAAGAAATAATTCATGAACTTAGACACTAAATCATCCCATGTTAAGATCGAACCCGGTGGTTCTTTCTCATACCAAAGCTTAGCATTACCCTCGAGCGAGTACGGAAAAAGCATGAGCTTAATCACGTCATTCGGCACATCTCTAAACTTGAGAGTCGAGGTAATTCGATTAAAATTCCGAATGTGAGAATGCGGGCTATCGGTCTCATTGCCACGAAATTGGTCGGCACGAATGAGCGATAAGAGACCCGTCTTAATCTCAAAATGATCCGCCAAAATAGCCGGCACAACGATTGCTTCCCCATACCCTTCGGTGGGTGCACGGAGCAATTCCTCCATTGTTCGGTTATCGGCCATCTCTACAACAATAGGTGGAAGCTCGGGTTCCACTATTCGTTGTTGACGATTTCTATTTCTACGAGGAATATTTTCAAGCCTATTAAAATCAATCACAAGACGAGAAGAACGTAATTGCATACAGTACAAAGACGAGAATTTAGAGGATTGAAGAAAAGAAATTAGACAAGAAGAAGATTATTTTTGGTATTTATTTGGTATTGCTCAATCAATAATGATCGATAAAAAAAACAAGGAATAAGGATAACTACTATGGAAGTAAATTACCCTCGGTCGACTTTGAAACGATAGGTGAAAACCTAAACGTCTCTAGGTTCAATAAGTAAACAACAAAAATAAGATTTATTACTACTTGAGTCGGCAAACCAATAATAGGTCGTCCCTCTCAATATACGCACAAGCAAGCGGGGAAACGAGGTGGCACAAAGCACTTAAAAACCTTTTTCCTTAGACGTCCTTTTATAGCACGTCGCCTTATACCCACCTTATAGTTTGTATAAATCGAGTTCAAACTTCTTATTAGTATTTATCTATTTTGCCTTTTATTTTTGTTTTGGATTCAACTACAATAGCTAGGTGATGAAATCCCAACTAAGGCTTATTTGAAAGATATGTAAAATTATTGTGCTACGTAATACAATATATTATTCACAAAAAAACGAGAAACCGATACATACTATATAATAGAAAAATAACAAACTTTCCGAGTACGGAAAGGGTCTTCAAATCCACGATCAACAAATCTCCACAAAAGCGAATCGTACACAAGATCCCCGGCAGCGGCGCCAAAATTTTTGATGTGATCGTGATAGTATAGTGATAATTTGGATACGTTTTAGGGTAAATTAGAAAATTACCTTTAGGAAAAAGTAATAGACTTATATTACCAATGACGAATTCAATTAAACACGTGAGTGGTTCAAGTTCGTTGTACACGAAGATCTTATGAATTTGAGACGTTTTGTTTTGGTTTGGACAATCGATTTGAATTGGTTTTCGGATTTTAAACTACAAATTAAATCTACAAATTTTAAACTATTTAAACTTATCCTAAAGTGCATGAATCGTAAACCCCGTTATTTTTAAATCTAAAAACAATCAATTACTTTAAATATAAAACTATTAAATTAAATTTAACTATTCTAATTATCTATAAAAAAATTAAACTATTTAATTAAAATAACTTTTGAACTATTTAAAAAAAATCTAATTAAACTTTTTAAAACTAATTTACTTTATTAAAAAATTACAAATCTATTTAAAAACTATTTTTATCTAATTCTAATATTATAAAAATCTAATTAATTAAAGATTAACTAAACTTTTAAAATTGATAAAAACATTTTATTTATTTATCTTATTTTTTTTTATTTAACTAAAACAAATTTTAATAAAAACTTTAATTAAGAAAAATTTATTTGAAAACGAATTTAAAGTAAATAAAATGTTACTAAAATGAATCTGCCAAAGTTTAGAACTACTATATTAATGAAATGGAGGAAAGTAAAATCAAAAGAGCCTTGAGCTCAATTGGGTAACACACAGGACCTCTACCCTTGAGGTCAAGGGTTCGAGACCTGTTGTGAGCAGGTTGTGAGATTTATTTTCTTTTTGACAGTTTAACAAAATTAGTCTCAGGAGAGACTTTTGGGAAAGCTTATTAGCTTTAAGCTGCTTGGAAAACAGCTTTTGGGCTTATCAGATAAGTGACTCCGATAAGCTAAATCTTGAACAAAAATGCAAAAATAACAATAATCCAATAACAGTCATTTAAAAACAAAACATTATAGATTCAGAAATAAAGAAACAGATTCACAATATAATTTCAGATTAGGAAAATAAAATCAAAACGATTAACAAAAATAAAATTGTCAATTACTAAAATCAGATCAATACAATGTTAAAGCTAAAAATAAATGCAGCTTAACTGATTATCTCACTAGATTTAAAAAGAAAACTTCTATAAAGGAAAATAACTAAATCAAGTAACAATCAAAAATAACTCAGGCAGCTTGTCATTAGGTTTAAAACAAAACCCAATCCTTCTCTGAACAGTTAACCCCCAAAATCATTAAATCAAGATCAAACAAACCATATGAAACTTTCAGTAAAATTCCATTGCAAACAAACAGTCATATCAGTTTAATTCGCTTAACTCAAATCTCATATCAACAACCCGACAGTTTATTAAGCTAAAACAGTTCAATTCTAACAAATAAAGACATCAAAACTAAACGTATAATCATTAATCATTCAAACGTATAATCATATAACTTCACATAATCAAACAACATAAAATCAGCATCACAGAAAAATCAAAGAAGCAGATTTAATTAACTTATAAAATAAAACATAAAATGAAAAGAAACTAGCACCTTTTGGGATAACCTTTGAGTAGTAGGCTAGCGCTGAGCTACCTAAGAACCAAAACTAGAACCACCATTCACCATTACCACCTTAACTCGAACCAGAATAGATCTTCAATGTTTCTATTTTAAGTTTATCCAGTGGGGATAAACACTAACCCAATCATTTACTTTAAATATTAAATTCGAGCTATTAATTAGCTTGAATCTAACATCTCAAACATTAACCTTGTGAAACAGTAAATAGATTTAACTCGTAAAATAATTTAAGCAGGAAAAGAACAAGACACGAATTAAGTTAAACCAACTGATCTTTCATTAATTTTCAAAAAATAATACAAAGCTTAATAAAAAGGAAATACAAGATTTAAATCCTACAACTATTTCTACAGAGTAACTTTAAAAATAAAGAAAGGATGATTACAAGATTATTGGGTGGGTTTTTATAGCCATCCTAGGCTGTTGATGAAGAGCATCTTCGGATATTCCAAGGAATATTCTTTTCTGATTTCAGCCCTTGATCTTTATCTTTCTCTCTCTTTGATTGATCGGATGGTGGATGATACACACTAGCACACGGATTGCCAACGTGGCATCCGTGTGTGCTAGTTGTGTTTCTTTCTAGCCCTTTGATTGGTTGATTTGGAGGATTGAGGTGTATCTTCAAATCATATACTACCACGTAGCCAAGCTTTTCCTCATCTTCTCTTCCTTAAAGATTGGGGGTTTTATTCCCCATTGAGTTAATTAACTGAGTAAATAAAAAGCCCCTTGATTAATCGATTTTTTTACTGGTTTAGGCTTTATGTGAACAGTAAATGTGACAGGTAATTTTGGGGAAGAAAGGGGTGAAGAGGATAGCATAGGAACTATCGAATATAATTTAATATGTGTGTGTGTAAGATAAAAACGTGTGAATTTGGTTAATAAATGGGAATGGTTGGATGAGAGGAACGGTTATATTAAAAAGTTGAGTCAAAGTAAGAAGGTGACGTGTGTTTACACGTTTGACAGAGTTTGTAAATAATCGTTTATTCCAACAAAACCCTAAGCCCATGATTCTTTTCATTCATTTATTTTACTCCCAATTTGGGCCTTTTGAACAAAAAACCATCCGTTTCTTTTCCTTAAACCTTGAATTGGGCTTTCAGCCCAATTAACTCTATCCGTATGTTAAAAACTTCCATATTGGGCCAGGATTTGGGCTTGCTCCAAAAATTATTCATCTTATGTTCAATATTGGGCTTTTAAGCCCAATTGCTCCAATGTGGGACCCACTAAGCCCGTTTTATTGACAAATGATTAAATCCTTTAAAGTCGAGCTCGATTTTGGCTTTATTGATCTTTTTCTTCAATCTCGTGCCAGTTTTGCTGATTTTTGTGAACTTGGTACCTACACACATTCAAACAAGAAACAAGCATATACAAGACATATTCATGATATTTATTGCATGTTTTGATTGTTTTAAGATACAAATGATATGAGTATTTAAGCTCATATCAGGAGTCGAGTACAGACGATGAGGCTTTGGCTAGGTTGATGTTGTGTGGGTTTGGTGAACAACAAGAACGGGCCTTTGTTGTGCAGGGTGAACAACAGACCGCATATTTTGAGATGAAGAATAAAGAGATTCAAGTCCGGGAAAAAGAAGTGGAAATAGCCCGAAAAAAGCAGGAAAAGGAAGACTTGTACTTTTATATGCAGCCGATAGATCATTTGACGGGACGTGATCTCGCAGTCGCGGAGTGGCGCAAATCTCAAATCAAGGAGGCCTATAATATCTCGTATTAGTTTTTTTTAAATGTTGTTTTTTAATTTTCTATGTTTTTATTTTTATTTTCTTACTGTGTTTTAATTTTCTATATTTTTATTTTTAATTTCGTACTGTGTTTTAATTTTCTGTGTACCCGTGTTTTAATAAAATGTATGAATAAATGTTTTAATTGTATGAATAAAAAATATTTAATGAAAAAATGGGGGTGATGTGGAGTGAGTTTGGGTGAGTGTCATTACCTCCTGTGGTGAGTTTGGGTGAGTTTGGTAAAAAGTTGACATGACGCTGAGGTGGAGGTGAGTGGGTTTCACCCCACTCCCACTAGTCTTAAAGAATTTTTATCTATGCATAATAAATGCACTTCGACTGTCGGTTACACCACTTTACATCATCTCGATCATCGTCAAAAACAGGACATGTCGTGTGACTGATAGCAGTAGGTATGCATCTTAGGTTGGTGAATGTTCAAAGCGAAAGTTGAGTCATTTAAGAAAGGGCTAAGTACAAAATGAGACAAAAAATACATGGTGTTGTCCCAAGTAGGACAACTTTTTTTTCTTCCAAAATAAGACATGTACTTCTGATAATCTGATCAACTAGGTTTATTGTGTGCCACGTGTCCATCTGATCAACCCACTTTCTTTTATTTTATTAATATCTTCTCCCAAGGTTTGACCTATACATGTCCCCACCCACTGATAAACCGACGGCTGATCAACCACTTTTGATCAACCACAGTACTTTTTTATTAATATTTTTTCCCGAGGTTTGACCTACACTTGTACCCATCTACTGATCAACCGACGGCTGATCAACCACTTTTGATCAACCAAAAGTACTTTTTTCTAAGAAATTGAAAAAGTAACAAATAAAAAAAATTTGTACTATTATTTTGTACTATTAGATTTTATAAATCTTTATGGGAAAAGAACAAAATAATTAAAAAATTAAAAAAACTTAAACACACACTAAAACACACTAACACACACACGACACACACGTCACACACTAAAATACACACACGGCACACACTAACACACAATCTAATCAATCGCACATTCCAGTAACTCACACTATTCAAATCAACCTAATCAATCGCATTGTTTTACTGATCTCCGAAGCTGATCAATCGCACTGTTTTAATCTATGGATTCCCTAATTAGAGTAAGCTTGTTAATTTATATAATTTAATTTTAATAATTATTTTTCTTATCATATGAATGAGATTAATTGATTATTGATTAATTGATCTTAAGCTTTCAATGCGATCGATTGTAGCGATACTGTTACGGTTAGTCTTATTTGGAAAGATTAATTGATTATTGGTTATTGACCTTAAGCTTGAGTGCTTTAACAATACCCATTGTGTACATTTTGATTAATGAGTGCTTTAAGGCTGTCCGTTGCAAGGTACATTTTAATTTGTTACAAGGTGCACCCCGAGAACCCCTCTAGGTCCCATGCGTTTAAGTGTGATTGATAACATAAAGATGGTAATAAGAAAAAAAGGTAATAGTTATGCATAAGCTTCTGCTAGGAAAAATCATCATAGTGGATAGTCAAATTGTGCAGTGATGCATAAGCTTCTGCTAGGAAAAAGTTATGATGATGAATACGGTGGACACCGTTGCAAAAGTTAAAGGATATATCTGTAACTTCGTATGTACTTATGCTTAAAGTTCGCTTTGATTGTTTATAGAAAATTAGGTTGGTGTCTTGACTGTTTGGTGTCTTGACAAGTTATTGATGGTTGATTTTCGCTTGGTAAATAGATCTAACAAACATAAAGAGCTAGATTGGCTTCAATGGCTGAGGGATCCCGCAAAGTGCTAGCCTCTGTCCATTTGCCTTAGTGTTTTTAGTTTATCATTTAGCTTGTGGGGATTTGGTCTAGTTTGTTTAGGTAGCAGATCTAGGGTCGTGGGTGGTTCTATAATTTTCAATGTGTGAGGAATGTACAATGAGTTTGCTATGTAATTTTCAGTAAGTGTGAGTACTGTACAAGGAGGTGGGATGCCATCCTTTGTAACATTTTGTTTGGTATCTATACATATTGTTTCCTTTCAAAAAAATAGTAAATAGTTCACTTCCTTATAACGTGAAAGTAGGATGCGAAAATATGTTGTATACATATTAAGAAATGTTATCGTATACTTATACTTTGAATTTTTAATATAGGTATATGATGCGAAGCTTAGTACGAGATCTAGGGTCGATATCTTAATTGCGATAAGAAAAAGGTTGGCGGAGAAGAATTCCCGTTACAATATTTTTAACAAAACAGTTTTTGGACCGTGGTTAGACATTAGAACCACTGAACTAGATAACCATATGATTCATTATTTGCTGCTACACCAACGCCATGTCAAGGACGCACCCGTGAATACACCGTTTTACTTTGATGTTGGTGATCAGTTATTGGAGTTCGGAAGGAAGGAGTTTTGTATATTAACTGGTTTACGTTTCGGGGATTATGATATAAAGGGACTATCAAACAGCTAAGCTAAACTCATTTCATTCTCGTGTATTTCCAGACGAAAAAAAAGTAAAGGGAGATTTAGTTGCGGCTCTGTTTAAAAACGATCATGCTTTTAACTCTCTAGCCGACGTGGATGTTGTACGAGTTTGTTTGTTGTATGCGTTAGAGGTGTTCATCGGTCCGCAGCTTAGACATGTTATATTAGATGAGTTGATAAATCTTGTTGATGATTTAGATTCGTGGAATAACTTTCCCTGGGGTCAGTACGTTTGGGAAGAGTTTCACAGGAGGGTTTATAACTCCACACACAAATATCGGGAAAATCATTTGAGAAGTATTGCATCCAATGGTGGTTCATATGTTCCATAATATACACTGCAAGGGTTTGTTTTTCCCTTGAAGGTTAGTTATGTCATTTATTTTAATATGGTTATTGCTTATTGTATGTTATGCTTATCAACTTATTATATTTTCAATCTTTGATTTCTTCAGATATGGATATTGGAAAAGTTCCCACATTCAACTGAATGGTGGTCGAAACAATTTGATGTCATTCCCCGTTGTGTGGCATGGAGTAATGTCAAGAAATTTTCTAAGTCACATTATCCAAAACTATTTGGGTCTACAACTAGACTTAATACTCTTGTGCCAAGTGCTGATGAGTTGAATACGTATTGGTGGAAAGCTAGTGTAGAGTATATTGATGCTGTTTCTCAAACCCCTCCTCCTGAAAACAATGGCAATTCGGAAGAAAAAAACAAAAGGTTAAAGCGAAAGTCAATTGTTTCTCACACGCGAACAGAAGTTCACCGTGAAGTACACGTACATACGCATTATGTTGAGTTTGAAGATGAAGGAATGAGTTATGCGGTTCTTGAAAAGAAGGTTGATGATATGTATGTTGATGTTATGAATAGAATCAAGGCAATTGAACAAGATCTTCCACATCATAAGGTGATGACAAATGTTTATTTTTACTATTAAGTTTATACAGTTTATATATATAAATTTTTAATCATGGTTGTATATTTATTATGCAGAGACCATGTCCCCCTCATATGCAAGCTGATTATCATGCAAAGGTTTGTTGTTTATGTGTTCATATTTGTTTTCTTAGATGGCTTTTATAAATTCTATACCTATATAACATCTTATTTTTCCAGGGTTTTGGTAGTTTTTCAAAAACTCCAAGTGGTCGTGATGCTCTCATTGCTAAGATTTCACATATCAAAGATGAATTCTACAGCAAAATAACATCTATGGAGGAGTATTTGAAGAGGCCTACTAAACAAGAGGATGTTTGTGATCATCCCCGTGATGTGTTGCAGCCCTCAACTTCCATTGATTTAAATCAAGAGATTTTCATTGATCCTGCTTCTGTTACAAAATTTAATGATGAACACAAGGTAAAATTGAAATACATTATAAGTTATCTTTTCTTTAAAATTTAAAGTTATAGTCCAAGAAATTTATCTTTCGTTTTATCAATGAGTTACAATTCCTACCTAAGTTACTCTCTTTATTTCTTTAGCACGTCGTTCCTATCGAGGATTATTTGGACATTGATCAACCATTAGATGGGGTTGATCATCCATTAGATGTGAGTTGTTTGCTGTGAAGGTTATGGTTATTTATATATATTTGTCTTTCATTTTACTCTTTTATTTAACACATGTACTTTTTTGAATTGCAGGCCTCAACAACGGTTGATTTAAATCACGAGACCAGTGCAAATGTTAATGTTGACCAAGAGGTAAGTTGCAATTTTTAAATTTAACCTAAATGAATTTCACTAAACGTCATTATTTTTATTAATGTTGACCACAAGGTAAGTTGTAATTTTTATTTTTTAATCGCAGATTTTATTGGATTTAAATGATTATAATCATTCCTTTTATTTGAACGAGGATTTGAATTCTAATGAAGACGACTATTTGAAGGACTCTATGGATGTTGATCTGGATTTGAATTTAAGTAACAAGTCTTTTGAAGCGGTAGAAAATGTTGGTACTCAAACACAAGTGGTAATACTCCTTTTAATTCTGTATCATAAAATAGTTTACTTGAAAACCATATGTTAATTGGTTTATTTACAGGAAGCGGTTGCTGGATGGCATAATGAATTATTGGATATAAGATCGGAAGAGGAAAATATAATGGCAGTAGAATCGATGATGAGTCTCATTAATTCCCAACCACATATTAAGGTAGGTATAGAATCATAAACTCTAGCTCCTGTTTGTTCATAAATTATGTACTATGCTACTGACGTATGTATAATTTGTATAGGAGATGGATGATCCGTTGACCCTTTTAGCTATGAAGAATGATAAAGTGTTTCAATGCGTTAGTGATTCTAAGGTAATGGATGATCCTATTGCCACGGAATCAGTTATTAATGAAGTTGTTGAAGGGAAAAGCGATTCTAAGGTATTTATATGTTTATAACTTATATTTGACAACACATACATAGAGTATAAGCAGAATCCGATTATTAAGTTTAATTGAAAACTATATAGGAAGTGGATGCTTTAGTCACTCATGAAGCTATGGATGAAGCATTTCCCAACGAATTAATGAAAGATCCGTTTGTCACTGATTCAATGAAGGATGTAGTTGTTGAACAGAATAGCGATTCAAAGGTATTTGTATGTTATTTTAAATATAAGTGTCAGTATGATATTATGACAAAAAACATGTATATGAAAGAACATGTAAATCACTTTTTTTTCTCACTGTATAGGAAATCAATGACCCGTTGTCCCCTATACCTATGAAGAATGATAAAGTGTTTCAATGCGTTAGTGATTCTAAGGTAATGGATGATCCTATTGCCACGGAATCAGTTATTAATGAAGTTGTTGAAGGGAAAAGCGATTCTAAGCTATTTATATGTTTATAACTTATATTTGACAACACATACATAGAGTATAAGCAGAATCCGATTATTAAGTTTTATTGAAAACTATATAGGAAGTGGATGCTTTAGTCACTCATGAAGCTATGGATGAAGCGTTTCCCAACGAACTAATGAAAGATCCGTTTGTCACTGATTCATTGAAGGATGTAGTTGTTGAACAGAATAGTGATTCAAAGGTATTTGTATGTTATTTTAAATATAAGTGTCAGTATGATATTATGACAAAAAAAACATGTATATGAAAGAACATGTGAATCACTTTTTTTTCTCACTGTATAGGAAATCAATGACCCGTTGTCCCCTGTACCTATGCCTGATGATGTTTTCTTCAAAGGGATAAGCTATTCGTCGGTATATTTTTTTCTATATAACTTATGTTTGGTGACACGTAGATAAAGTATATTCATGATCAATTGATTACCTTTAGGAATTTGTTGGGTCTACTAGAAGTAGATCTTGCAGCCTGTCAGGACCGGTGAATGACTTCTGTAATCATAAGTCAAATCACAAAGAGACTCTATACACAATATGAATGTAAAATATAAATATAATCAAGAAGAACAGAATAACTATAAAGACTTGATCATTTCTAAGGATTTCTAATATTGATAATGACTAGAACTACGTTTGGTGAAGGTGTACATAACCCTTCTGCCTAAGGTTCCTTTTATACTACAAGGAAACCCTAATACAGCATTAAAGAAAACGTGTAAAAATGATATGCATATCCTTTCCTAACACATCTCATGCATATCCTAACAGAATATTAAGTAAATAATAAAGTTTGACTTCGACTAGGACAAGGAGCAGGACTTGCTCCTACTACTACTAGGACCAGGAGGAACTACATACCTCCTAGTCTACCTATTACATTTAACTATTACAATGGTCCTAACAATCCTTCCCTAAACTTGAATTTGACCTGTTGAGTTCAAGTTTCCTGGAAAACGTGCAAATAAAGCCCGAGGATTGTATCAGCAAAACAAATAGCAGCATCAAAAAGATAAGAATCAGAGTAACCGCCGCAACATGAAACACTAGAAGCTTCTCCAAAGCTTGGAACAAATCAGCATCGTGTTGAATCTTTTCAGCAACATGAGCAGATTTGATGAGCCTTTACCAAGTAGCTGCTCGCTCTTGGGCTAGCCAGTCTTTCTGGTGAAATAAGCATCACCCTGGGAGACTAGAACCCAGCCCAACTCTTAGAACGTGAATCAATGGTAAGTGGGAGTACCCTGATGATTTTAGGCAAACCATCACAGCCATCAACGGATTTGATACGTCTTTACCAGAAGCCGTACCCCTCTGGACTCGCCAACTCTTAGCAATGAAGCATCGGTGAGTTGAACACCCTATAGCTTTAAGCAAGCTATTACAGCTATCAACGGATTTGATAAGATCTTTACCAAGAGCCGTACCCCCTTGGATTAGCCACTTTTCAGTCCAAGACTACGGCAAGTGAAAACCATCCAGTTTTGGGTAACCTGGCAACCATCAACGGATTTGAGAATCGCACCAGGAGCCGTACCCTCAAGGTGAATCAACTTTTTCTTGTCGATTAGACATGGTAAGTTGAGAACCATTTGTTGTGTGGACCACGTCCAACACCAAGTGAAGCCAAATACCAGTACAAGCACAAATCAGTAACCAAAACCCACAATGTGAATCAGCCAAGGGATATTATTCACAAGTATAAAATCTAAGATGTGTTAAAAGTATAAGCAGATATTATATAAAAAGTATGTTTTTTTTTAAACTATAAAGAATGAGATTCACCAATCACTTTACATATTGGTGAAAAGAATGAGAATATGAACAAATGAACAAAAATACAAAACAAAAACACTTACAACCCAATCACATCACATACCAGAAGCAGCCTTCTTATCGGCTATCAACCGCGCCTGAATACCTTCCACCAACGCCGTGGCCATAGAGGACTCATTTCCTGATGGAGCATTTGAAATTTGCAAATGAGTAGCCAACATCGCCTCCATCGACGAAATTGTCAAAGGATAATCCACATCAGTCAGCATAAAAACCATATGACCAGATTCTAATTCCAACATATGAACACCACATCCTGCATATAGCTTCCAGCGCTGAATCACCCATTGCATTTGATCCTTCCATATGCCCGAAACAGGAGCATTAGGAGGAGCATCCAACATCAGCTTAAGATCAGCCCAGATACGCAGACCAGGCCATGAAGACACAGCCATGGGGTCAAAAGGCATGTTAGAATCCACAAGTCCATACAACGCCATAAGATCCATACGGTCAGCCCACGATAACACACCCTGCAAACCCGAAGCCAAACGCACAGACCCATCACTCAAAGTAATTCTATGGGATACCACACCAGGAAGAGTTGTGGAACGCTCAACCATGTAACCAGTAATGTTCCCATTGCCCAACGGCAAATCCGAATCACTGTCCGAAGCTGCATCAATCAAATTCTCAGGATCACGCTTATCATAAGGGACTGTCTTACCACGGCGAACACGTCGAGCTTGTTTCTGACGAAGCGAACGTCTAGGTGTGGGATCACTAGGTGTGGATTCAACCTTTACCGTAACCTCAGCAGCAGCAGGAGAAGTAGACTCATGAGTTTGCCCACCCAATGGATCAATAGGAGCTGCAGCAGAAGTAGGAATTGGTTGAGTTCCAGTAACCGGTGGTGATGGAGATGGCAAATCAGGTGTAGTAGCAGTAGTTGTGGTGGTGGCAAAGGTGGTGGTTGGAACATGTGTGGTGGTGGTGATAACAGGTGTGGTGGTAGAAGCATGAGTGGTGGTGGTAGCATCAAATGTGGTAGTAGCATGACCAGCAGTAGAACCCAAAGGAGCAACCAAAGGAGAAGGAGAAGTACCAATGGAAGTAGCAACGAAACCAGATGGACTAGCAGCAGAACCAGGAGTGGGAGCAGATGAAGGACCAGTAGAAGCAGCAGGCGAAGAAGAGGTCACACCACGAGGATGGTAAATAAATCTTTCTGGAATTGGTTGACTCTGACGCTTAACCATATTTTCATAAAGTGCCTTGAGCTCATCAAAAGTCAAAGCCCAAACCCGGTCCCACTTCCAAGGAGCATTAAAATGAGCAGCAGACTGATATTTCACATAACGTTGCATCTGCTTGCGCTCCTCAGTCCGAGATAAAGGTCTGTTCTTTCTCTTTTCCCTAAGTTGTGCAGCAAGGGCCAACTGGTGCTTACGCATCAATACCATAGCTCTCGGTATACAATTGTGCTCATCAACATCGTCACCCAAAAGATCTGTAAACTGAGCATAATCCCGGGTGAGAACAGTCAAAACTTGCATCCATTCACTATCACTCCAATGCATGGCATCGTGCTGAATTTGTTCACGCCTCCGCTTTCGAAGCTCTTCTTCAGCAGCCCTATCAACTTCATCAATCTCGGCTTGAATCCGACGAGCATCCTCCTCACCTAGCCTTTCCTCTTCAAGCTGGCGACGGGTACGCTTGCGAGATGGGGATGGAGCATCAGTCATTGGGGCCTTGCCCTTCGAATCATGAGAGGGACCAGCATTGGAACCAGCAGCAGGATCAGAATCACCATCCATAGGAGTGGGAATAGCACCAGGAGAAGGAACACTGGAGGATGTCGGAGGAACCGGCAAATCATCATAAACTTTATCAGCAAAGGCAGCCTTTGCCAATAATGTCAAACCATCCTCAACATGCTCCGTACCCTCCTCATCAGAATCTGAATGGATCACATGCTTCTTGCGGCGCCGTTGCTCAGTTTCCAAAGCTTTGATGCGATCAGCCAGAGGAAGAACAAACTTCCTAGTAAGTTTCCTGTGTTGGTTCAAATCAGCTTCCAATGAAATCATCCGCTCATGGTACCTGCGCATAAGATCAAGCAAAGACATAAGTGTAGTAGGCTCCTCCGCCTGCCCACCAAGAGAACTTGGGTCAGGGAAAGCGTCATTGGAGCCCGATGCAACAGACGGGTCAACCTGTGGAGTACTAGCACCAAACGGTTTATCAGTCGAGTGTGGAGCAGGACTAGGAGGTGGAGTCTCCACAAATGGAGACTTTTGTAGGACTGAAGAAGGACCAGCCTTGGAAGTGGATGGTTTTCAACCACCACCTCCTCAACCAGTTCCTCCTCAACCACATGAGAAGGACCACCAGTAGGAGCCTCCTCCTCCATGGGGTCATCATCAATCACAACAAACTCAGGAGCCTCCTCCTCCTCACCCATAGGACCCTGAGCCAGTCCCAACATGGGATCAGTCAGGGGCCTCCATTCCCCAGTAAACCCATTGACCATATTGTAATACACTTTTGCAGTAAGCTTAGACGGCACATGCTCAGTCCTATCACGAGGAATGCAAACCAGTATTTGCTGAAGAAACCTAGGGTACATAAGAAACTTCTTTCTCGAACAAGCATTATACAGATTACTAACCATCCCCTAAAAATAGATAATGAGAAAAGTTAAAAACTCTACCCTGGGCTAAGCAAATAAGACCAGTAGCCAAGGGAGTAGGGAAAGCATCCCAACTCCCAGACTTGGGACTCATACAATGGATTAGAAAGTGGACCAGAAGCTTCCATTGGGGGGAAAACCTATTTTTCTGGAAGTTAAACTTCCCCCCATGTTCGTATCCTAAAGCAGCCATCCCCTCCAGTACCTCCGAATTGGGGATGGATTCAACACCACCCGCATCCTGAAGATGAAGAGAAGAGCGATTAGAAGCCTCAGTCACCACATATGCACGTCCATCTATGGTAGCATGGAGTGCACGTGGACTACCAACCACATCCACAAGTCGAGCAGACGCCCAAAATTGAGGAATAACACTATCATATATGGTGGGACATACAGTAAATGCAAACCATAGGTTGGAAGCTTCAATGAAATCCAGAATGTCGGCAAAATGTTCATGATGTGGACCATCACCCAGATAAGCAACTCGGTTGTGAGCAGGTTGGTAAGCAAGAGCAGCCATGGATCTTGATGAATTGATGGAAGAAGGATTGTGATTAGGGTGGAGATAGTAGGAGCGGTTTTGTGTGTGTATTTATTGTAATGAGTGAGTCAAGGGTGTATTTTGACCATAAATAAAGAAAATGGTAACTGTTCATTGACCCCTATTAATGGGGGGTTGCCCTTTCAAATTTAACCATAATTGCATAGTAACCACTTGCCCTTTTTAACATAATTACCAACTCCCAATTAACCATGCTTAATTAAAAAATGTAAATACCAGGATTGGGAGCGTTGACCAAAAGTCAAAGCACACAATGGTCCGACCAGGAGCAAAACGTGATTAACAAAGGACAAAAGGAATGAACAGTGTGCCAGACCAGTACCAGGAGCCAATCACCACTTGACAAAGAAGGAATTTGAACCACCAAAAGCCAACCAATTATAACTAGAAGCTGAACAATGAGGACCAAAAGCCAGTCATGTAAGACCATATCCACCAGAAGTGAGCAAAATCCTCCACCAGAAGTACCACACACTACCAGAACCAATAAAATATGTTGTTAAAATCTATCAATACGTTAGTCTGTCCTAAGAGTATGTACACAAAGCCTCCCCTTAGGCTTTGCCTCCCCTTAATCCTAGACCTCAAAGATTGACCATCCCAATATGAACCACCAAGTGGTTAAACCGAGGACCATCAAATGCTTTAGTCAGCAAATCAGCAACATTATCATCCGTATGAACTTTAAGAACCTGAATCAGCTTCTTCTCATTGGCATCTCGTATAAAATGATGCCGAATTTCAATATTCTTTGTTCGCTGATGAAAAACAGGATTCATCACAATGCAAATAGTGCTTTGATTGTTAATAAAAATTTTGGTGTTCATAAAATTGAAACCATAATCCAACATCTGATTTTGGATCCACAAAACTTGGCCACAACAACTAGCAGCAGCAACGTATTCAGCTTCTGTTGAAAAAGTAGCTACTATTGTCTGTTCTTACATTGCCAAGAAATAAGCCGACGACCCAAGGATTGACAACCACCAGTAGTAGACTTTCTGTCATTATTAGCACCAGCATAGTCACTGTCACTATAGGCTTCTAGAACAAAAGGTGATTCTCTAAGATACCATAAGCCCAGTTTAGGTTGAACATTGATATACTTGAAAATCTTCTTCACTGCATTTAAGTTCGAAACCGTTGGAGTCACCTGGTGTCTAGAACAAGCACTTACTGCAAACATGATATCCGGACGTGATGCAGTCAAATACATGAGGGAGCCAATCATAGACCTGTACATGTGAACATTGACCGGGGGGTCTGGCTCATTCTTAAGTTTGATTTTAGCAACTTCATAAGGAGTTGCTGCTGGTCTAAGAGGATCCATGTCAAACTTCTGAAGAATCTCATGGACATATTTATCTTGACTGATGAAAATCCCATCCGATTGTTGCTTGACCTGAAGACCAAGGAAGAACGACAGTTCTCCTATCACACTCATCTGAAATTCGCCTTTCATCAAGTGTTCAAACTCATCACACCACTCCTTCCTAGTAGAACCAAAGATAATGTCGTCCACATAAACCTGAACAAGGATAATGTCCTTGGTATTCCTCCGAAGAAATAGTGTTTTGTCAATAGTACCCCTTCTATATCCATTCTTTAACAAGAAAGTTGAAAGGCGCTCATACCAAGCTCTAGGAGCCTGATGTAACCCATAAAGAGCCTTGACCACCTTGTAAACTTTCTTGGGGTGAAGTGGATCTACAAAGCCCTTAGGTTGAGTAACATACACCTCCTCGTCAATTTTGCCATAGAGAAATGCACTCTTGACATCCATCTGAAACACCGTAAAGCCCACATAAGAAACAAAAGCCAAAAACAGACGAATGGCCTCGATCCTTGCAACCGGAGCAAAAACTTCAGTGTAGTCAATGCCCTCAATTTGAGTGTGGCCTTGTGCGACAAGCCTAGCTTTATTCCTCACAACAATTCCCCGTGCATCCTTCTTGTTCTTGAGAATCCATTTGGTATTGATCCCTGTCTTTCCATCCGGTAAGTCAACCAGAACCCAAACATTCTGAAACAAGAATTGCTGCATTTCCTCCTGCATAGCCTCCACCAAACTTTGGTCCTCAAGTGCATGAGAAACTGACCTAGGTTCCACCTGAGAAAGAAAACAAGCAAACAAACAGTGTTGAAAGTCCGTATGATTATTACGCTTTTGATCTTCAATATAGCTCACAAGAGCATGATGATCAGACGAGGCCTTCTGCTGCATTCTGCGTGTCTTGACAGTAGAACCAGGATCTCCAATGATTTGAGTGGTAGGATGATCTTTGTGTGATTGCAAGACTGGATTGGAAGAAACCTCCACTTCTGGTGCCAAGTTATTTAGATCACCAACAAAGTCAGCATCATATGAAGCATTGTGGAAAATCCCATCGACTGGTTCTTTATGAATATCATCCATCTTGGTTGAAGTCTTCTTTTGATGGTTTCCCAAATCAGAAGGACTAGAGAAATGAGTATTGGAAGCAGACTCACTAGCCGTAGAACCAGTAGGTGATAAGCTAGCACTAGGAGCAGAAGTTGGAGTACCAGGAGCAGCTATGTCAGTAGGCTCAACCAAGGGAAACTCAAAACCACCTTGAGCAGCTGCTTTCGTAGCTTCTTGTTGTTGTTTGAATAGAGTGTCAAGAGCTACTTGGGAGTCCTGTACATCCAATGGAGTTGCATCACTAGGAGGAGTAGGAGAAACTGTGGTGGAATAGGATGGAACCACAAAAATGTCATCCTCATCATCTGAATCAGAAAGACTAGAAGGTACACCAGTACTAGAAGTTGCAAACACTTGTGGTCCTGCATCATGGTTAGTTTTGAAATGAAAATATCCTAACGAATCACTAAGATAATCAAGATCAAAATACCATTCTGTACCCTTGCCTTGAATGTTTGACTTCTCTTCAAAGTACCTGAGATTTATAGTTTCAATGATTCGTTTGGCTTGGAGATTGTAGACACGATAAGCCCGAGAGTGAGCTGAATATCCCACAATGTATCATTCATCTGCCTTGCCATCAAACTTCCCCAAATAGTCACTAGTATGCAGATTGGTGACTGGACACCCAAAAGGCTTCAAATGAGCAATATTAGGAACTTTACCCGTGAGCAGCTCATAAGGAGTCTTCTTGTGAGGATTGGTAATAGAAACCCTATTCAAAACATAACTTGCAGTATTAACAGCTTCTGTCCAGAACATGGTTGGAAGCTTGGAATCGGCAAGCATAGTTCTTGCTGCTTCTATTAGTGTCCTGTTCTTTCTTTCTGCCACACCATTCTGTTGAGGAGTCCTTGCTGCACTATAATCTCTTCTGATGCCCTTAGCATTACAAAGTGCGATGAGGTCTTTATTTTTAAACTCGGTTCCATTGTCGCAACGAATACCTTTAACTTTCTTGGACAACTGGTTCTCTATCAGGGTAAGAAAATCTCTAAGAGTTGAGTAGGTCTCACTCTTGGCAGCCATGAAGAACACCCACGTAAACCTGCTATATCCATCAGTTATTACCAGACAGAATTGCTTGTGGTCAATGCTTCTAATGGAAGTAGGACCAAATAAGTCCATGTGTAGTAGCTGCAATGGTGCAGTAATAAGACTAAGAGCAGTAATGGCTTTGAAGGATGCTTTGTGCTGTTTGCCTTTACTGCAGGCAATGCAATTTATATCATTTCGAAACGACTTGGGAGGTAAACCAGAGACCAGATTCAGATTTGCAAGTTTGTGAATGGTCTTGAAGTTCACATGCCCCATCCTTCGGTGCCATTGAGTGGCTTCATCTTCTGAGGCTTTAGCAACTAGACATGCTAGTTGACCAGTAGGGTTGACTTCATTCAACTTGATGCTATAGAGATTGTGTCTTCTAGGGATTCTGAGTAGAACTTGTGAGTCATCCGGAAGCTGAAAGTCTTTGGAAAGCACAAGTGCATCAGTATCGGTGAAGAGAACAAACTGCTTCTTGTCACAAATCTAAGAGACCGATATCAAGTTGAAGTGCTGAAGTGCTTCCACATAGTAGACCTGCTCAAAATTTAGATGAGGAGTCTTTATCGTTCCTTTGCCAGTGATTCTGCCTTCACCCCCACCAAAATAGACCTTGCCTCCATGAAATGGTACAAAGTTAGAGAGAAGACTTTTATTTCCAGTCATACTCCTGGAGCAACCACTATCAACAATGCCTAAGCTAGGATCCTGGTATGGAGTAACCTACAACAACAAGATAATAACAATGCAAAAGTTAGTGTCTTAAGGGGACCCAAACCTTTTCAGGTTTGAGCCTGCCTTGTGGATCTTTAGAAGAGTGCCAAGAAGATTGATGAGATCCACCGTTGTTCCTTGGTTGCCTATGCATCATATGGGTATTATTATTTGACCAAGAACAACCTGCTGAGGGCTTAACAGCAGTTCCCAAATTTCCCAAACCAAAATACGTGTGGTCCAAATTATGTGGATAGATTGGATTAAAATTTTGAAAATAATTACTGGTGGTTTGGTATCCAATATTTCTCCAATGATTAGAAGCTAAAGGAGAGGACCTTCTAGAAGAAGTAAACGATTGAGCACGAGGATTAAGCCTTCTAGAAGCATATGGGGCAGCTCCTGGTGGACCAGGAGCAGGAAAAGCATGATTAACAGAAGCATGTGTGTCATAATAATCACAATCTTTAATTAAATGAAAGGCACTGCCACAAACAAAACATGTTTTGAAAGACCTTTTATTAGAATGAGATTGTTTCATACTGCCTACTTTATTACACACAGTTCTAGGAGAAACATTCTTCCTAGGACTCAATAAACTAGGACCAGACACACTTGACATAACAGCAACTCTTTCTTCACTCTTCCTAGCACCAGTAGCAGCATGTTCATTCAACTTGGAACTTGTAGGCCTTGACTCTTCACTTGAACCACTAGATGCAGAGTCACCGGCTTTGTCACTGAAAGTACATGAGACAAAGTCATTAGTATTAGTAGAACTTGTTGGGTACTCAAGCATCTGTGATCCATCCAAGTCATTATGCCATGAAGTGGGCATAAAATTTCCAGTAAGAGGAGGAGGGACAGCATGCATTTCTGCTGCTGGTTTAAACCTATTATAACTAGGTTTTCCCTCATCCTCTTTGTCAGCATCAAAGACACTTGAAAAAGATAAATCAAATATATCTTCTGAATCAATATATTTTTCAAATCCTAAGCCTCTTTTAAATCTACCAGACATGCTACTATCAATTAATTTTGAAAGATTTTTAGGTGCCTTTTGCCATTTTTCAAATCTTAGCATTATAGCATCTAATTTTCCTTGCATCTCCTCTTTTTCTTTGATACTAGCATCTCTTACTATTTCTGTATATTTCAGCATATTTGTCGTGTTTTCTAAATCGATGCTTAGTATCCTGATTTTATCCTCATACGCACGTTGAGTATCTTGTAACCACCTCTTTTGTTGTTCCAATGTGTTTAATGAAGCCTTATAGGCTTGAACCTCCAAAAAATACTTATCATTTTGATCATTTACTTCATTAAATTGGGACAACAATTCTGAGTATTTATCATGACAATCAAGAGGACAATGTTGTACCTGAGGTGAGATGCCCATAAGGGCAAACTCGTCTGCTTCTTCTGCATCAGAGAGATTCCCAGCAATCATTGCAAACACGTCAGTCGAGGACTCAACTGATTCTAGAGTAGAAGCCTGATGATCATTCCAGTTGACCATAGAGTCAACAGATACCAATGCCTTCTTGTCATCTTTTATCTCCTGAACCTTGAAAGCGGAGTACCTGCTCTTCTCCTGATCATTCTTGGTAGGGCACTCCCTTGCAAAGTGACCTTGTTGCTGGCAGTTATAGCATCGAACCTTGCTTCTGTCGAATCTTGCTGGCTCCCGAGGGTTGTAATTAAATTTCCTTCCTGCTTTCTTCTCAAACTTGTGAACCCTAAGAGTAAGCATGGCCATCTGCCATTTAAGATCCATCTCATCCAGGTCAAGTTTATCAACCTGTTTGAAGTCATCAAAAGCAAGTTGTTGTTCAGCATTAACATCAGCCACAAAAGAATGAAGAACGGCTTCTACCATACTACCAGACTTGGCAGTAGGATCAGGAGCAGAAGTATGCTGAGAGGAGACAGTATTGCTTGGGCTACTTGCATATGACATGGGACTAGATGCCATAGAACTCACAAATGCAGAATTAGCAGGAGTGGGAAAAGAGTCACTCGAAAATCCTCTCACATGAGGTTCGAAAGTTCTGAGCCTATGAAACAGATCATCAAAGTTGAGATAGTCAAGCCCACCTTTGGCTTTGAGAGAGATCACCACCTTATTCCATGAGTAGGGTAAGGCTTTAAGAAACCTTGCATTAATGTCACCATCATCAGGCTTTGACCGAAGTTGATTCAACTGGCTCAATATCTTCTGAAACCTATCATACCCTTGATGTAGACCTTCAGTTTCTGAGATTTTGAATTCTGTGAATTCATCTCTCAGCATGGATCTTCGCATTTTCTTTGACTCCTCATTGCCACCAAACCTTGCTTTTATGCCATTCCAGATCTCTCTGGCATCATCCAAATGGTAGAAGTCACCCATGTGATCTTCAGGAAGAGATTGAAGCAAAATCGTTTTTGCTTTGACCTCCTTCTGAATAGCTATGATTTCTTCATGAGATTTAGGATCAAGAAGGGTAATATTACCATTCTTGTCTCTTCCAGTAAGCTTCCTGCTGTTTCCATTCAGAATGATCTTCCAAAGATCTTGATCAGTATTGGTGATCCACCATTCCATCTTCATTACCCAGTTTTCATATTCACCCTTTTTCAGAAGAGGGAATTTACCATTCGTGTTTGAGACCGTAGCAAGGATCTGCTGAGGTTGCACAATTTTAGGAGTGCTGTCTTCTCCTGTTTGAGTAGAAGTTGAGGCAGACATGATAAAAAAGATATTAGCAAAAAGAAAACTTGATTCTTCTTGTATAGAGACCCTCCCAGGCTCTGATACCACTTGTTGGGTCTACTAGAAGTAGATCTTGCAGCCTGTCAGGACCGGTGAATGACTTTTGTAATCACAAGTCAAATCACAAAGAGACTCTATACACAATATGAATGTAAAATATAAATATAATCAAGAAGAACAGAATAACTATAAAGACTTGATCCTTTCTAAGGATTTCTAATATTGATAATGACTAGAACTACGTTTGGTGAAGGTGTACATAACCCTTCTGCCTAAGGTTCCTTTTATACTACAAGGAAACCCTAATACAGCATTAAAGAAAACGTGTAAAACTGATATGCATATCCTTTCCTAACATATCTCATGCATATCCTAACAGAATATTAAGTAAATAATAAAGTTTGACTTCGACTAGGACCAGGAGCAGGACTTGCTCTTACTACTACTAGGACCAGGAGGAACTACATACCTCCTAGTCTACCTATTACATTTAACTATTACAATGGTCCTAACAATCCTCCCCTAAACTTGAATTTGACCTGTTGAGTTCAAGTTTCCTGGAAAACGTGCAAATAAAGCCCGAGGATTATATCAGCAAAACAAATAGCAGCATCAAAAAGATAAGAATCAGAGTAACCGCCGCAACATGAAACACTAGAAGCTTCTCCAAAGCTTGTAACAAATCAGCATCGTGTTGAATCTTTTCAGCAACATGAGCAGATTTGATGAGCCTTTACCAAGTAGCTGCTCGCTCTTGGGCTAGCCAGTCTTTCTGGTGGAATAAGCATCACCCTGGGAGACTAGAACCCAGCCCAACTCTTAGAACGTGAATCAATGGTGAGTGGGAGTACCCTGATGATTTTAGGCAAACCATCACAGCCGTCAACGGATTTGATACGTCTTTACCAGAAGCCGTACCCCTCTGGACTCGCCAACTCTTAGCAATGAAGCATCGGTGAGTTGAACACCCTATAGCTTTAAGCAAGCTATTACAGCTATCAACGGATTTGATAAGATCTTTACCAAGAGCCGTACCCCCTTAGATTAGCCACTTTTCAGTCCAAGACTACGGCAAGTGAAAACCATCCAGTTTTGGGTAACCTGGCAACCATCAACGGATTTGAGAATCGCACCAGGAGCCGTACCCTCAAGGTGAATCAACTTTTTCTTGTCGATTAAACATGGTAAGTTGAGAACCATTTGTTGTGTGGACCACGTCCAACACCAAGTGAAGCCAAATACCAGTACAAGCACAAATTAGTAACCAGAACCGACAATGTGAATCAGCCAAGGGATATTATTCACAAGTATAAAATCCAAGATGTGTTAAAGGTATAAGCAGATATTATATAAAAAGTATATTTTTTTATGAAGTTTTATAGTATTTTTTTTTTAAACTATAAAGAATGAGATTCACCAATCACTTTACATATTGGTGAAAAGAATGAGAATATGAACAAATGAACAAAAATAAAAAACAGAAACACTTACAACCCAATCACATCACATACCAGAAGCAGCCTTCTTATCGGCTATCAACCGCGCCTGAATACCTTCCACCAACGCCGTGGCCATAGAGGACTCATTTCCTGATGGAGCATTTGAAATTTGCAAATGAGTAGCCAACATCGCCTCCATCGAAGAAATTGTCAAAGGATAATCCACATCAGTCAGCATAAAAACCATATGACCAGATTCTAATTCCAACATATGAACACCACATCCTGCATATAGCTTCCAGCGCTGAATCACCCATTGCATTTGATCCTTCCATATGCCCGAAACAGGAGCATTAGGAGGAGCATCCAACATCAGCTTAAGATCAGCCCAGATACGCAGACCAGGCCATGAAGACACAGCCATGGGGTCAAAAGGCATGCTAGAATCCACAAGTCCATACAACGCCATAAGATCCATACGGTCAGCCCACGATAACACACCCTGCAAACCCGAAGCCAAACGCACAGACCCATCACTCAAAGTAATTCTATGGGATACCACACCAGGAAGAGTTGTGGAACGCTCAACCATGTAACTAGTAATGTTCCCATTGCCCAACGGCAAATCCGAATCACTGTCTGAAGCTGCATCAATCAAATTCTCAGGATCACGCTTCTCATAAGGGACTGTCTTACCACGGCGAACACGTCGAGCTTGTTTCTGACGAAGCGAACGTCTAGGTGTGGGATCACTAGGTGTGGATTCAACCTTTACCGTAACCTCAGCAGCAGTAGGAGAAGTAGACTCATGAGTTTGCCCACCCAATGGATCAATAGGAGCTGCAGCAGAAGTAGGAATTGGTTGAGTTCTAGTAACCGGTGGTGATGGAGATGGCAAATCAGGTGTAGTAGCAGTAGTTGTGGTGGTAGAAAAGGTGGTGGTTGGAACATGTGTGGTGGTGGTGATAACAGGTGTGGTGGTAGAAGCATGAGTGGTGGTGGTAGCATCAAAGGTGGTGGTAGCATGACCACCAGTAGAACCCAAAGGAGCAACCAAAGGAGAAGGAGAAGTACCAATGGAAGTAGCAACAAAACCAGATGGACTAGCAGCAGAACCAGGAGTGGGAGCAGATGAAGGACCAGTAGAAGCAGCAGGCGAAGAAGAGGTCACACCACGAGGATGGTAAATAAATCTTTCCGGAATTGGTTGACTCTGACGCTTAACCATATTTTCATAAAGTGCCTTGAGCTCATCAAAAGTCAAAGCCCGAACCCGGTCCCACTTCCAAGGAGCATTAAAATGAGCAGCAGACTGATATTTCACATAACGTTGCATCTGCTTGCGCTCCTCGGTCCGAGATAAAGGTCTGTTCTTTCTCTTTTCCCTAAGTTGTGCAGCAAGGGCCAACTGGTGCTTACGCATCAATACCATAGCTATCGGAATACAATTGTGCTCATCAACATCGTCACCCAAAAGATCTGTAAACTGAGCATAATCCCGGGTGAGAACAGTCAAAACTTGCATCCATTCACTATCACTCCAATGCATGGCATCGTGCTGAATTTGTTCACGCCTCCGCTTTCGAAGCTCTTCTTCAGCAGCCCTATCAGCTTCATCAATCTCGGCTTGAATCCGACGAGCAGCCTCCTCACCTAGCCTTTCCTCTTCAAGCTGGCGACGGGTACGCTTGCGAGATGGGGATGGAGCATCAGTCATTGGGGCCTTGCCCTTCGAATCATGAGAGGGACCAGCATTGGAACCATCAGCAGGATCAGAATCACCATCCATAGGAGTGGGAATAGCACCAGGAGAAGGAACACTAGAGGATGTCGGAGGAACCGGCAAATCATCATAAACTTTATCAGCAAAGGCAGCCTTTGCCAATAATGTCAAACCATCCTCAACATGCTCCGTACCCTCCTCATCAGAATCTGAATGGATCACATGCTTCTTGCGGCGCCGTTGCTGAGTTTCCAAAGCTTTGATGCGATCAGCCAGAGGAAGAACAAACTCCCTAGTAAGTTTCCTGTGTTGGTTCAAATCAGCTTCCAATGAAATCATCCGCTCATGGTACCTGCGCATAAGATCAAGCAAAGACATAAGTGTAGTAGGCTCCTCCACCTGCCCACCAAGAGAACTTGGGTCAGGGAAAGCGTCATTGGAGCCCGATGCAACAGACGGGTCAACCTGTGGAGTACTAGCACCAAACGGTTTATCAGTCGAGTGTGGAGCAGGACTAGGAGGTGGAGTCTCCATAAATGAAGACTTTTGTGGGACTGAAGAAGGACCAGCCTTGGAAGTGGATGGTTTTTCAACCACCACCTCCTCAACCAGTTCCTCCTCAACCACATGAGAAGGACCACCAGTATGAGCCTCCTCCTCCATGGGGTAATCATCAATCACAACAAACTCAGGAGCCTCCTCCTCCTCACCCATAGGACCCTGAGCCAGTCCCAACATGGCATCAGTCAGGGGCCTCCATTCCCCAGTAAACCCATTGACCATATTGTAATACACTTTTACAGTAAGCTTAGACGGCACATGCTCAGTCCTATCACGAGGAATGCAAACCAGTATTTGCTGAAGAAACCTAGGGTACATAAGAAACTTCTTTCTCGAACCAGCATTAGACAGATTACTAACCATCCCCTCAAATAGATAATGAGAAAAGTTAAAAACTCTACCCTGGGCTAAGCAAATAAGACCAGTAGCCAAGGGAGTAGGGAAAGCATCCCAACTCCCAGACTTGGGACTCATACAATGGATTAGAAAGTGGACCAGAAGCTTCCATTGGGGGGAAAACCTATTTTTCTGGAAGTTAAACTTCCCCCCATGTTCGTATCCTAAAGCAGCCATCCCCTCCAATACCTCCGAATTGGGGATGGATTCAACACCACCCTCATCCTGAAGTTGAAGAGAAGAGCGAATAGAAGCCTCAGTCACCACATATGCACGTCCATCTATGGTAGCATGGAGTGCACGTAGACTACCAACCACATCCACAAGTCGAGCAGACGCCCAAAATTGACGAATAACACTATCATATATGGTGGGACATACAGTAAATGCAAACCTTAGGTTGGAAGCTTCAATGAAATCCAGAATGTCAGCAAAATGTTCACGATGTGGACCATAACCCAGATAAGCAACTCAGTTGTGAGCAGGTTGGTAAGCAAGAGCAGCCATGGATCTTGATGAATTGATGGAAGAAGGATTGTGATTAGGGTGGAGATAGTAGGAGCGGTTTTGTGTGTGTGTTTATTGTAATGAGTGAGTCAAGGGTGTATTTTGACCATAAATAAAGAAAATGGTAACTGTTCATTGACCCCTATTAATGGGGGGTTGCCCTTTCAAATTTAACCATAATTGCATAGTAACCACTTGCCCTTTTTAACATAATTACCAACTCCCAATTAACCATGCTTAATTAAAAAATGTAAATACCAGGATTGGGAGCGTTGACCAAAAGTCAAAGCACACAATGGTCCGACCAGGAGCAAAATGTGATTAACAAAGGACAAAAGGAATGAACAGTGTGCCAGACCAGTACCAGGAGCCAATCACCACTTGACAAAGAAGGAATTTGAACCACCAAAAGCCAACCAATTATAACTAGAAGCTGACCAATGAGGACCAAAAGCCAGTCATGTAAGACCATATCCACCAGAAGTGAGCAAAATCCTCCACCAGAAGTACCACACACTACCAGAACCAATAAAATATGTTGTTAAAATCTATCAATACGTTAGTCTGTCCTAAGAGTATGTACACAAAGCCTCCCCTTAGGCTTTTCCTCCCCTCAATCCTAGACCTCAAGGATTGACCATCCCAATATGAACCACCAAGTGGTTAAACCGAGGACCATCAAATGCTTTAGTCAGCAAATCAGCAACATTATCATCCGTATGAACTTTAAGAACCTGAATCAGCTTCTTCTCATTGGCATCTCGTATAAAATGATGCCGAATTTCAATATGCTTTGTTCGCTGATGAAAAACAGGATTCTTCACAATGCAAATAGTGCTTTGATTGTCAATAAAAATTTTGGTGTTCATAAAATTGAAACCATAATCCAACATCTGATTTTGGATCCACAAAACTTGGCCACAACAACTAGCAGCAGTAACGTATTCAGCTTCTGTTGAAGAAGTAGCTACTATTGTCTGTTTCTTACATTGCCAAGAAATAAGCCGACGACCCAAGGATTGACAACCACCAGTAGTAGACTTTCTGTCATTATTAGCACCAGCATAGTCACTGTCACTATAGGCTTCTAGAACAAAAGGTGATTCTCTAGGATACCATAATCCCAGTTTAGGTTGAGCCTTGATATACTTGAAAATCTTCTTCACTGCATTTCAGTTCGAAACCGTTGGAGTCACCTGGTGTCTAGAACAAGCACTTACTGCAAACATGATATCCGGACGTGATGCAGTCAAATACATGAGGGAGCCAATCATAGACCTGTACATGTGAACATTGACCGGGGGGTCTGGCTCATTCTTAAGTTTGATTTTAGCAACTTCATAAGGAGTTGATGCTGGTCTAAGAGGATCCATGTCAAACCTCTGAAGAATCTCATGGACATATTTATCTTGACTGATGAAAATCCCATCCGATTGTTGCTTGACCTGAAGACCAAGGAAGAATGACAGTTCTCCCATGGCACTCATCTGAAATTCGCCTTTCATCAAGTGTTCAAACTCATCACACCACTCCTGCCTAGTAGAACCAAAGATAATGTCGTCCACATAAACCTGAACAAGGATAATGTCCTTGGTATTCCTCCGAAGAAATAGTGTTTTGTCAATAGTACCCCTTCTATAGCCATTCTTTAACAAGAAAGTTGAAAGACGCTCATACCAAGCTCTAGGAGCCTGATGTAACCCATAAAGAGCCTTGACCACCTTGTAAACTTTCTTGGGATGAAGTGGATCTACAAAGCCCTTAGGTTGAGTAACATACACCTCCTCGTCAATTTTTCCATAGAGAAATGCACTCTTGACATCCATCTGAAACACCGTAAAGCCCACATAAGAAGCAAAAGCCAAAAACAGACGAATGGACTCGATCCTTGCAACCGGAGCAAAAACTTCAGTGTAGTCAATGCCCTCAATTTGAGTGTGGCCTTGTGCGACAAGCCTAGCTTTATTCCTCACAACCTTGCACTATAATGTTGTAACCACCTTGCACTACAACAAGCCTTCCCTTTGGAAAGTATTAATTATGTTGTAACCACCTAGGACCCCTTGCACTATAAAAGGAGGTCCTAGGGTGTAGAGATGAACACACTTCTATACACATACATTCTCTACACATTTATCTCATTGTTTGTTATAGCTTCAAGGTTGTAAAACCCTATCACTATTAAGAGTGATCGTATTAATATATCGAGGCTTGGATTTTTGGTTATTTCTATTGTTCTTCTTATATATAAAGATTGGTTTCCGCACACTCTTTGTATTGTGATCAAGGCTTCAAAGATCCTTCAAGAAGCAAACCCAACAAGTGGTATCAGAGCCTCGTTAAGAAGCTTTGATTGAGAAGAACAAGATCTCTACATCCGTATTGCTGTGAAGTGAAGCTTCTGGTCAGAATTCGTGACAGTTTAGCAACAGATTAGCGACGGTTTGCCAGTTTTGTGACAGAAGACATGGCATGCAGAACTTCAATTCCAGACAATGAGGTAATTCTTATGACTGAATCTGAAGTTAGAGAATATAATGCTAAATTAAAGAATAAAATGCATGTTTATAATAACTCTGACTTAGCAATTAGTTGCGTAGAAACATATGAACAAAAACTTCTAGAACTTCAAAAACAATGTGCTGATTTGAATGCTGAAAATGATAAATATTATATAGAAGTTCAGTCATACAAAAGTTCTCTAAAACATTAGAAGAACAGAAAAAGTGGTTTCAAAATACCCAATTAGAGTATGAAGATAAGATTAGGATATTAAGTATTGACTTAGAAAATACAACTAATCTATTGACATATTCTAAAAAGCTTAATACTAAGGTAAATAAAGAGAAGCAGGAGCTACAAACTAAATTAGATAATGATTTGGCTAGGTTTGATAAATGGAAAAATTCATCTAAAAACTTAGTCAAATTAGTAGATAGCTCTATGTCTGGTAGAACCAAAATTGGCTTAGGATTTAAAAACTATATTGGGCCAAATGATGTTTTTGACTCCTCTTTGTCTAGTGTGTTTGACACTACCCCTGAAGATGTGAAAGGTAGGCCTGTTTTCAATAGGTATAAACCAGCTGCAGAGATGCATGTGTTCCTCCACCTCTCACAGGGACATTCATGCCTACCTTAGACCATTTTGACTTTGATGAATCACAAATGACATATGGTATAAGGTCCACTAGCTCAATTGAAACAATTTCTATGTCTAATGACTTTGTCTCTTGTAACTCTAGTGACAAGTCTTTAGAACCTAAGACTAGTGACCTTGACTCTTGTGAGTCCGACTCTAGTGTTGAAACACTTGATTCTGTGCTTGAACCTGTTATAGTTGAACCCATTACTAGTAAATATGCCTCATGTAAGTCTACCTTAAGTGCTAAATCACCTAAGTTCTATCCTTAATCTGTTAGTGCTAAAAATGAAAGTAATAGGAAAGTAGATAACCTTAGGAAAAATAATAATAGACCTAGAGGTAATCAAAGAGGTTGGAATGGCATGATGACTCAACAATTAGATGATAACTTTAAGTTCAAAAGTAAGGCTTGCTATGTGTGTGGTAGTTTTGATCACTTGCAATATACTTGTAAACACAAGAGAAAGATTAATGATCAAAAAATAGTTAAACCAGTGTGGAATAACTCAAGACGGGTGAATCACAAGAACTTTGGTATAAATATTCACCCAAATACAAAAAGTAACATAATTCCACAACCAAGATGCTTTAACAATATTAAGGGTACAAGGGTTGAGTCTACACGGTCAAAAACAAAACTTAATATTGTTAATGCTTTAGCTAGGTGGGTTTGGAAACCTAAACAAGATGGTTTACAACATGTCTCCAAATCAAATAGTGCATCAAAGTCCTTAACAAGATATGACTATGTTGATGTATATGGAAGATTCAAGTCTGTTTTGGCTTGGGACTTCCATAAGCACTAATCTTTTCTTGGTTTGTGTTCTTTTCAGCAAGTGTGATTGTAAACTTCTATGATTATTATTTTTTGTATTTGTGTGAACTAACTTTTTGTAGGAAAAGAAAAGTTGTTTAAAAAAAAAAGAACAAAAAGATTTTCTTACTGGTGGATACTTAGCTTTGTTTGAGGGGAGGTTTTTGCCTAAGGGAAGGCTTGTTGTATGTATAACTGTGTATATTATTGTGTTTTTCTGTCTAATCAATTTTGCAGATTGACATTGATGCTGGTGGATATGGTTCCTCCTAGTAGAACTAAGTTGCTCCTAGTCGACCAATGGTTCCTCCTGGTTGCACTCATTCTGCTTCTGGTGGACCATTGTTCTTCCTGATGCATTCAACGTTGCTGCTGTTTGACTCATAGTCTTTGACTGGTTATAAAAAAAAAATTTTAAAAAATAAAAAAAAATATAAAAAAGTAAAAAATAAAAAAAATTTGTATATATTTCACTTTTTGGGCTATTTTGTTTGGTACTATGGTGTTGGTTAGCCTTCACACAATAAATGGTCCTCAACTCACCATGTCTAATCGACAAGAAAGAGTTGATTCACCTTGAGGGTACGGCTCCTGGTGCGATTCTCAAATCCGTTGATGGTTGCCAGGTTACCCAAAACTGGATGGTTTTCACTTGCCATGGTCCTAGACTGAAAAGTGGCTAATCCAAGGGGGTACGGCTCTTGGTAAAGATTTTATCAAATCCGTTGATAGCTGTAATAGCTTGCTTATAGCTATAGGGTTTTCAACTCACCGATGCTTTGTTGCTAAGAGTTGGCGAGTCCAGAGGGGTACGGCTTCTGGTAAAGACATATCAAATCCGTTGACGGCTGTGATGGTTTGCCTAAAATCATCAGGGTACCCCCACTCACCATTGATTCACGTTCTAAGAGTTGGACTGGGTACTAGTCTCCCAGGGTGATGTCATGATTCCACCAAGAGACTGGCTAGCCCAAGAGTGAGCAGCTACTTGGTAAAGGCTCATCAAATCTGCTCCTGTTGCCGTCAAGAATCAACATGTGCAGATGTTTTCAAGCTTTAAAGAAGCTTAGCCGTTCGTGTATCAGCAGCTACTTTTGTGTTTCTTCTAGTTTTATCAAGTGAGCTTGTTGCTGCTGTGGTTCATATTCCAATCCTCATGCTTATTGGTGACACATCTACTTGGAAACTTGAACTCAACAAAGTTAAATTCAAGTTTAGGGGAGGATTGTTAGGACTCATGGATTTAGAAGTTAGTCCTGGTAATATGCAGTTCCTACTGGAGTACTCCGTTACTCCTGGTGAGTTACTCCTGGTCGTTCAATGATCCGATCAACCCTGAAGCCTTGAATGATCAAGATGTTGACCCATGCGAAAGAGATGTTGAAAGTGCAGATTCGTTGGTTACCGAATCCGACCCAAAAGTGGATGAAAAGATACCAGCAGTTAAAAGTGAACGACTTACAAAATTGAGTAAGTTCAAACAATGGCCATGGACGTCCCCGCAACCATTTCGTGCTAAGAGTAAGATATGTGCTAAGTTTCAAGTTCCGTTGCGTGGACTTGATAATTGTGAGATTCCTAATTGGGTTGAGGTATGTAAATCACATTTAGTGTGAACTCAAAAGGTTCCTTTTGTTCTTAACCTAATTATTTAATTATATATAAATTGACAGGATTTAACTCGCCCATCAAATGAACCAAATGGGAGAACTATGATGCCTAAAGAGATAATGGAAGCATTTATGGAAAAGGATTGTAAAGGATGTTATTTTCCATGGGCAGAAAATATTATTGTTTATCATGAATTCAGGGAAAAGTTATTGGGCCTTGGCAAAAACAGACTTGGTTGGTTGTCCGATAATGTAAGTCTATACTAATCACGTTAACTAATTAGATTATAATCCAACAATAATGTATTTAACTTTTGAACTATCTTAATTCATAGCACATCGAAATTTGGGTTTATTACCTTTTGCACTTCCGTTCGGAAAATGCGGACTGGGCAATGGCTAGGCCGTATTTGAGCACGTTTATTTTTGAAAACAGAGTAATGTCATCTTATGCCAATGGTGTTGTTTATGGTGTGCCATGGTTTTCTGAATCTGTCGAAAAGGTTTACTTCCCAATAAATGAAGATTCTATTCATTGGGTGCTTGCTGAATTCCATATTCGTTCAGGTGTCATAATTGTTTATGACAGCTTGCTCCCAAAGCAACGTGGTGTGGTTGAAGATCTAGAATGGTGGCTGAAAACGGGTAAAACTTATGCATCTATACTTCCAAAGTATCTTAAAGAAAGTCAGGTGTTCACGAAGAAAAACATAGATCCAGCAAACTACAAAATCACCTTTCGAAATGATATTAATACCCCTAGGAAATCCAATACCTCTGATTGTGGGGTTTGGGTGATGAGGAACATGTTTAGACTGGAAAATGATCTTCCATTGGAGGTTAGTGATACTAGTCAAGCTGGTTTGGCTTACCGTGAACGATTGACAGGCTTCCTTTGGACGTACAAGATTCCGAGTGCATAAGTAGTATATTGTTGACTAGTATGTTGTGACAGTAAACTTGTATTGACATGTAATTTTCCTTAAAAAAATTGTTGTATTATGTTGGAGATTTTATTTTATATGCATGTTATTTTCTAGTTAGAAAAAAAAAATTCGTTTGTGCTTTATTTACATAAGTTGTTTAAACATATGCAGTTACTTAATTAGCGGAGAAATTATATAATCTGGAGAGATTGATAACCTTACAACATTGATAAGCCTGAAGCAATTATATAATCTGGGGAGAAATTACATATGCAGTTACAGACATAAAACAAAAGCAAATGAAATACAAATACAACATTGATACTACAGACATCAGGGGGTTACATAAATTCATTTGGTGGACTGTTAAGAAGAAAGAGCGATTCCTGGTAGGGCCCGACGATGAAAGTACCATCTCTTCCTTGAATACCTAGGTGGTTTACAAACTCACCCGTATTTCTGTCCAATGTTTCAAGTAGGTTAGGATGACCTGCTGGGTTGTCACTTACTTCAAATATCGGCTCTTCCCTGTTTGCAAACCCCAATAACTTTGGCACTTGTTCAACTGCCCTTTGGTGAAAGTATTGCATACGCATCAAAGATAGAAACCCATTCACCACCTCTAATTCCCATCCACAACAAACTCTGTCCCCTAGAAAAATAACATTTCCTGAAACTATGAGATGATTATTGAGTTGTGAAACTATGTATG